>JPYR01000068.1:41252-93522 GCA_000775305.1 Belgica antarctica | reverse complement strand
CCAATTGATGAAACTATTGTTTCACTACTTGCGGCAGAGAACCAACGTGTCTTACAAAATCCAACAAGAACTGTATTTGGTATTGTTTTTAATTCATTAGCTCGATTTATTTTATCAAAAACTCACAAATAAAAATCAAAATTGTATTTTAAAATCGGTTCACGTTTGCTGTGCCTTCAAAGCAAGCGAAACTCCACGTTTTCCATGCAGAGCCTCGAATTCGGCCACTTCCAGCGGATGGTCTTTCAGCTTGTGCTTGCGGCAGTTGGCAGAGTTGACGAAGGTTCGAGTGCACCATGTGCAGCTGAATGGTCTCTAAAATGAACGGAATTCAACGTCGGTTCATCAAAAAATCAAATAAAACTCGCCTATCCAGTGTGCGTTGAGTTCAAATGGCATTTGTAAGACTCAAGTCGCTTGTATTCGTTTCCACAGAAGCATTTGTACCGCTTGACGTCCGAGTGTACGAGCTGGAATGACGAAAAATTGTTTAAATCAACTTAAAACCTTAAACCACACGCAAAACTTACTTTGTGATTACTCAATGCTGCACTCGAGAAGAATTCCTTGCTACAAGTTGGACACATAACTGCTTTATCTTGATTGAAGTGCCGCCGCTTGTGGATCCGCAGCGAGTTCGTGCTTTTGAATTTGAGCCGGCAAATTTCGCACTCAAAGTTCCGCTCTTCGACGTGCTTGTCCATGTGCCATTTCAGATCACTCTTCGTTATACAACCCTTTCCGCAAAGCTCACAGGTGTGCAACGCGATTTTCTCATGCACTCTGGCTACGTGGATCTTCAGGCAGTGGCTGTTGACAAACTTCTTGTCGCAGTAGCCGCACGGATGCTTCAGTTTCAGCTCGTCAGGAAGGTGAATCTTCTCGTGGTTCTTGAGAATCTGCCGTTCTTTGAACTCCTTGCCGCACTGAGTGCAGATGAAGCGCACCGCGTCCGGGCCGTGTCGAGACTGATTGTGTTTGTCGAATGCGCTTTTCTTCTTGTAAGAGATCCGGCAGATCTGGCAGGTGAACTCATCGGCTTTTTTGGAGTGCTTTGACTTGTGAGCCATGAGCCGCTTCCAGGTACTTAACACAGTGCCGCACCAGCAGAGGACTTGAGGGCTAGTTTGATGCTCCAGTCGGCAGTGAGATGACAGCATCTGCATTTTTGGGAACTCTTGAGCGCACTTGTGGCATTTAAACTCGTACAATTTATCGTTTTCATTTTTCTGGAGATTTTTTTTCTGCGATCTCCGCTTCGGCAGTGGATCCGGAGAGCTTGGAAGGTTTTCGTTGAGGTGTTCTTCGATGAATTCATCAACAGAAAAGTCTTTTGTCTCGTCGCACTCTTCGAATTTCACAACATCGAACGGTTCTTCAGTGTCGCTGTGTTGGATTTCAGTTGGGTTTGGGTTGTCAAGTCCGAATTTTAATCTTGTTGAAGCCAGTTGTTCGGTCGATTCAGCTTGTTCGAAGTCGGTGAACATATTTTGCAAGGCTGTTGCTTTTGATTTGAAGGCGTTGAAAATGTCGAGGAAGTTTGCACAATCGCGGCACACTAGTTTACAAGGTATCACAAGCTAGAATATAGAAATTCTGTGAAGAAACCAACGTTAAGGAAATATGTTGAGTAAAATCACCTTGAGGCTGTTCACGATCGTCTCTTCCAACTCTCCCTCAACCCTAACAATGCCTTCGAGGTGTCCACAAAGCCGGCACCAGTTGTCCACGTCAGGAAAATCCATTTTAAAATGTTTTATTGGAGTAAAATATTTATTTTTGCATTTTTTGTTTGTTTACTTTTTGTGGGGCGCGTTCAGTTGAAAAGTCACAATTTTTTTTAGAAGAAGCAGAAGAAGACGAGCAAAAGCTCGATTGAAAGCTTTGTGCCATGAAAAGATGTTGAGTAAGCTTTCAAATGCGTTTTTACATAATGCGACAGAAAGCTTGACACACTTTCACCGGCTTCATCAACTCCAAAGCTGTAATAAACTAATTTCCATAAAAACATCTTAAAATTTGTTAATAATGCTGCGATTTTACTTTATTTTTTGTTAATAGGAAATAAATAAATGCTTTAATCCGCTGATTTCAATTAAAAAGTCGACTAAACCGCCATCTAATCGCAACCTAATACTACGCGTAATAACAACCCAAACGTTAAGAGAAAAGTAAAATGCCCGAGTACCAGTAGAACGTTCGCCAATCGATTTGAGATTCGCTTTCAGAGATAATTGTGAGTTGTCGCAGGTCATGAAGCGTCGTCCGCGTTATCGGCGTCCGCTTGCAGCGAATCTCATTCGAGTCTGGACGGCCCGTCGCCGACCTTTGTGTGGATGATGTACTTGAGTGTGTTATTCTCGAAAGGCGCGACCTTCTTGAACTCTTCCGGAACCTAAATTGAGAATGAACTTTTAGTTTGTTCATTTAAAAATCCGCTTTCTCACCTCAACGTCGCGATCTACGGGAATTCCGCGGACATACTCATCGTTTGACTGGCTGTCGTTGGGGAAGACATAGTTGATGAACGACAAAACACGTTTGACGTTCTTCTCGAGCAGATACAAGCACGCGTTGGGACCGGCGTCGAAAGTGTAGCAGACTTTGGTCTCGCCCTCGATCTGGTTGAAAGCATGCACGAAGTTCACGATTGTGTGCGAGACGTCGTTCATGTAGACACATGGCGGGTACGTGTCGAGGCATATTGCGTGGAATCTGAGAAAGAAAAGTCAGGAATCATGCGAAACGAGCAAGGCATCACTCACTGATTAGAATCTTTCATCGTCACTTCAGCGAACTTCGAGAAATTCCGGTCGCGGATGGCTTGAGTCATCGCGTAAATCCGTTGCGGAACACATTTCTCGACGCGATACTTAATCAGCTCTGACGTGACAACGCTTCTTGCCATGCCACTTGTCGATCCGATTTTTTTCTTCATGTCGTTGACAACCAGGATGAGAACGTGCAGATCCGGCCAGTGCGATGCTGGGGCGACTTGGACTGCGATGGAATCTCTGCCATCCATTTGCACGCCTTTCTGCCACTGAACGAAGCCGCCATAGATGCTACGACAGGCGGATCCAGAGCCGAGACGGGCGACGTCCGAGATTTCTTGCTTTTTGAGGCCATAAAGCTGCGCAAGCGAGTAGACGAGGCACGCGTAGCCAGAAGCTGAGCTAGCAAGACCGGCGGCGGTGGGGAAGTTGTTCTCGGACACCACGTGCACTTTCCACTCGAGCAGTTCCTTGGCGCATGAGCTGGCCTGGTTGGCGCGCACTTTGATCTCGGTCAAACACCTCTGGATGCGCTCGTTTTCGAAGCTTTCTTCCTTTCCATTCAACGTTATGAGATTATCAGTGAAGTTTGGATCTGCGGTGATCGTTGTCTTGCTGCAAAGCTGAATTTGAAAGATTTTTGGGGTCATTCAGTTGTTGCGTCACATTAAAAAAGATCGGAATTTGCACATTTAATTCAATTTTAAATTTGACAATCCTGTCTTAGAGCGATGTAGATTACTATTAAATCACAGTGACGTAACTTTCAGGTCGCCCCGTCGTATGCAAATCAGAATCACCGCTGAAAGATTTTTTACACTTACGTCAGCAGTGGAAAGTGTGACACTCATAGAGTCGTTGATGGGCAGGATTAGAGACTCATTCCGCTTTCCCCCTGAAAGAAGCCCAAGTCAATCAAAATGCACTTTTTTAATGTGTTAACTCACAATATTTGATAACAGCGATATTCACGGGCGCAACGCAAGTCACTGACTGTGCCATCTCGATGCTGATAGCTGAATGGTCAATCGAAGTCGCGAGAAAACACACAAGAGTTTAATTAACAAAGGCGTCGCGTAACGGGCGGCAATTCGAGAAAACGGCAAATTAGAAAGTTGCAAAATGTGTAAATAGAGAGTGGGTGAAAGGCTTGGAGTTGAAGATTCGCGCCGATGACAGCTGATGAGGGTGAACGGCTTTGGTTTCAGCGGGAAATTTCACAACACGTGTTTGTTGACGTTCTGAAGCTAGTCTCGAATGCCCAATTAACAAAAGTTTCTTGCATGCACAATAAAACGCCAGACACGAAGTTATCCCGATGCACCGATCATGGAAGAAGTCGTGAAATACATTTTCATTTTGATATTAGAAATTTTAAAGTATTTGCTAATATTTAAAAACAACTTTCAAATCCCACCCTGAACACGAACTGTTTTCACTGAAAATAGCTGAAAATTCATGAACTCGAATCAATTTTTCGTTTTCACGATGATAAAAATGTTCTCTGAGTTAAAACTCATGAAATTTGATTCAGGTGAAGTTCTTACGCGATTGAAAATTACAAAAGCCACACATCTTAATCGACCAATACACTTGGAAATTTCTTATACTTTAGATTCTTAAACTTTTTAACAAGTATGTGAATCAACAATGTCCAGGCGTGATAAATTTGCGTGTAGTTTGTTGTCACCCAAAAAGATTTAGATGCAATCAAACTTAGCAAGAAGCGTGGCACAATATTATGATTTATTTTTTGTTCGCGCGCACTTAATCTACACTTGTGGAAGCTTTGATTGAATTGTGGAACAAAAAAATTAAGTTTGTTCACCGCTTAGTGATTTATTTGACAAGGCTTTGGAAATAAATTTCAAAAACACCTTTTGATTAAGCATTTGACAGTCTGAAGTAAACAGCTGACGTGAACTTTAAATATAAACTGTGATCACGATGATCACATTTTCACTGCTGTCTTAGAATGAACTTTGCCAAGCCGAAACACTGCGTTAGTAAGAATTCTTCATTTTACAAGTTTTGTGTTGTTCATTTTGTAGAATTTACTTGTTTCAGTGTATGCGAGCGGATTGTTTCTCGAGTATGGAACCCGAAAAAACATAAATGTTCTCGATAACGGTCACTGCAGCAAGGCCATAGACACTGAATTCAATAGTATTCAGATTTTAGACTTGTTAGCGAGTTTCTATTCCTTATTTTAAATTTTCCTAAATATGCGACATCAAATATCACACAAAACTACTGAACGTAATGTGGGAGTAAATTTTTTAATGTTTTGGTATTCCACTACATCGATCACACTTGAATATATTTGTGATCAAACAATCAGTGCAAAATGAACGCCGGTCGATAATAAAATGACTGAATTCTGTCACGATTGTAAGCGAATGAACAACAGAACATTTTCATTCGTAGTTTTCATGACTATTTGAAGGTTCAGGATGTTAGCGGATGCATAGCTGATAAAGAAGTGTTTTAACGTGCAAATCCACGTAAATCCATAAAAGTAAATTTTCATCTATTTTTTCTCCCAACACACGTGCCACTCATCGTGTTCATAACAAACAAAATAGCGTGAAGTTTTTTCTTCCCAATCACAGCAATCGCCGTCTTTCTGTTCAAAACTTTCAGTTCATTTCGCAAAATTTCTAAATCGACACTGAAATCCAAATCACGACAGCCAAAATGTCCAAATCGCTGTGTTATTCCGCAAAGTTGCTGCCATTGGCTGCCGGCCACATGCTGACAATATCCGGGAAAACTGCTGAAGAAGCCGAGTACTTCGATTTCTGTCTGGCGTCCGACAACAGCACGACGGAAGACCTCGGCGACATTCTGTTCCATTGCGCAGTGAATTTCGCCGGAACCAACGAGATTGTGCGCAGCGCCCACGAGGCGAATGTTGGCTGGGAAGGCCACGAAGAACGAAAGGAACATCTGATGCCCAGCAGCACAACCAACCCACTCGAGAAAGGCGGCGAGTTCAAAATCTCCATTTACTGCGACGCTGACATGTTCTTCCTGTCATTTAACGAGAAACCGTTCTGCACCTACGATTACATCAAGCCACTCGACCACATCAAGCGCTTGAACGTCTACGGCGACGTCTCGCAGGTCTGCCAAGTCAACCACGTCGTTGTCCACCCACAAAAGCACTTGGAACCCATCGGAGCAACCTTCAACGGCGCAATTCCCAACATCGAAGCTGACACCGCAATCGTATTCAGCGGATCATGCCATGGATTGCCGCAAGGCTCGGCTGAAGACCATCTCGCGTTCAGTCTCATCGAGAGTCATAACTCGCGAGTCTTGCTTCAGATCATCTGCAACTTCCACACCGGAGAAATCTTGGCCATCGCCCAAGAATGCGTTGACACGTAAGTTTGCTTTGATGTTTCACAAGAATTGCTCTAAGTTTCTTCTTTTCAGACTGGCTTTGAAGGTCACCGCCAAGTTGGATCCGTTCCCGATCAACATCAACGACACCTTCAAAGCCTCCATCGGCGTCACTCACAACTCGTTCGCCTTCACCGTCAACGGCAAGAACATTTTGCACTGCCCTTTTGAAGACCGCTCGTTCATCGGCAGCCCAATGAACTATTTAGTTGCTTCTTGTTCCGGACTGCATGTCAAGATCATCGGCGTCGATGCGTTCTCCATGGAACACGGAAAAACATCGCCGGGCGACCTGGTCGAGGTCACGAAGCCGTCGGACCGTACCAGCAACTTTGCCAGCCATCATTTGGCTGCGATTTACCATCACTAATGTCAGAACTTGTTGCCAGCAGGTCAAACAACGCAAGATTGAAACCAAAATCAACTTTTATTCGACAAGCCACACGACTGGCCATTTCTTTTGGTCTAACATTGAGTGAACAAACGACAAATAAAATTCGATCTTTTTGATACATCCGACGAGGTGGTTTTGGTTGTTCAGCTGCCGGAAGTCAGACCTGGCCTGGTCGGCGCCGAGAAACTCCGATGAAAACTTTTTCGATGTCGATGAACTCGGCTGCTGCGTTGGTTTTTCAGAGAATTTCTTTTGTTTCGCGACCTTGAGAAGGCGGTGAACGTCGCTGAGCGCGGAGAGAACGAACGCGTTTGAGTGCAAATCATCGCCGGGCCCTTCTAAGATGTCTTTCAGATCATCCATCACCGCTTGCTTGGTGTTTTTATCAGAGAACAAACTCAAATTGTGGCAGTTCATCATGATTGAGTCGGCCGCCGATGTGATTGACTCGAAGTTGGCGTTTGCTTTGAGGTTTTCGCAGATTGAAATGAGATTGTCGGCCGCTTCCAGCTCGTAGCTTTCGTGGTCTCCGTTGTAGAACCGGAAAATGAAGGCGTAAGCACCGACGACATTGGCGATGTTGTGGATTATGCAAGGCGCTGGCGGTTTCGTTGAGATTTGCTTGAAGTTCTTGATTGTCGGCAGCTTTGGACAGTTCTTGAGCAGCTTTTTGACCTTCAGCGTGTCTTCCTGCACGTCTCGCACCAGCTGAGGCTCCAGTTTCAGTCTCCACCACGGCTCTACGCTCTCGACAATCTTCTCGATCTCGCCGTTATAGACGATGCTCTTGAATTCCTGCTTTTCTTCGTCGGTCAGTCGTTCCCACACCGCGTCAGCATCGTTGAGGTCGACCTCATCCAGTCTTTCAGCCAAGTCGCCGGCTTCTTCGGACTCGTCATCGGAATCAATGTCTTCCCACTCAATTTCTTCTTCTTCCGACGCTTCTACTCGCTGTAGCATCTCGAGAACCTTCTTCTTTTCATCACTGCTACCGCCTTCGCGTTGCTGCAGCTCAGTTATCACGCATTCCTGAGAAACAACACACAATTTTATTATTGCGAAACTTTGCACCGGCTGAACTCACTTTGTAAAAGGCTTCAGAGCACTGTTGATGGCCTTCCGAGCGGTAGCAATCAAGAGAACAGTATTTGATGTTGCACCGTGGGCAGGAATATTTGAAGGCTTGTGTATTACAGCTGGAAGGCAAAAAGTGAATAAAAGTCAAAAAAAATTCGAGAAATTTGTTTACAGTTCGCAGTCCATCGTCGGTTCGGGCTGAAAAGTACACTGACTGTAGATTGGTTGATCGATTACAGTTTTCTGGATTAAAGCCGATTTTGTTTTGTTTGACGTTGGAAACGTTCAGATTGATGTAAACAATGAGTAGTCCGACGATTTCGCTTCATCCGAGCACAAGCTGCGCACCCACGAGCGGGAAAGTTTCAAACTAACTTGTCAACTGCCAGAAAAGTTCCTGAAGCAAATTAAGATGATTAGGATACACAAAATATTAAGGCTGAGCCTTGATATCACTCTTATCCAAAGATTTGTGCATCAGTCTCTACACACTGTACAAATGCTTCTATTCTAAAGAAGTCAGCATTCCGTGGGCTGTTTGTCTAAGCAGAAAAATCCACGGCAATGCATTGGTTGTGATGCACGCGCAAATGAAATTTGCTGTCGAGCAAATTGTACCAGAAAAAATAATAAAATCCCTGCAAGAGACAAGTGTAACTGAAAAAAATATGTTGACGCTTGCAAGATTGAACAAGAACGAGTCAGCTAAAAATCTTGGGGCGTAATAAAATGCAATCAATCAATCAATCAAGGTTTGGACGAGGCTGTGCAGCAGGATGTTGAAGATCACGTTGCTTTAAGATCACGCAGTCGATTTGACGTTTGCAGAGTCGCGTAGCTAAAGCGATGCAGATTTCATATTTTCAATACTTTATAATTTCATATGCACCAGCAGGATAAGTTTAGTTCAATAGTAATTTTTCTATACCAACATTGTAACTATTTAACACATCCGAAGTTGTCCGCGAAGATCTCGAACCGGGCATTGTCTGGGAAGCGGCAATCGCGTTGTGTGCATCGCAAGTTCAGCCCGTCGTGATCACGAGTTCCTTCTACAGAGATGAACAACAAAGATCAACAGAATTGTCACCGCAGGCATTGGAAAGGTCTATTTCTACCGTATCTGAGTTGATACTTTGACAGATCGGCTGTTCTTCATGTTCGTTGATGGTCTCGTTTACTCTGTGATGAAAGATTAAAAATTAGTTGTCAGTTTCGTTGGCTGAATAGCAAATTTTCTAACCTCGGTCTTTCGATAGTTCTTGAGTGACAAACAGTGATTGATGAGAAACCAGAGCCTTGGATTCTTATTCTGCGGTTCTCAGCACTCTCGTTGAAGTAGTTCCGATGAACACGGTGAAAATTTACACCACGAGGCTCGACAAACTGCACGAAATGAAGATTTTCTGTTCTATTTTCACGATTCCAGTCTGATCCACACCTCGGGCTGATAATTCTTCTCGGTTCTTGTTGAATGCGATGGATGACTGGGGAAGCAACAGCTTGAATCGAGTCTATGCCGATGCCTTGTAGGTCAATTCGAAGCGGAAACAAGTCTCGCTCTGGCTCCAGAACGAAGCGATCTAAGTTATTGGGTGACGAACCAGACCAGAACAGCAATCTCAAGTCGGGCGTTTCTTCGCGAAGGATTTGTAGTTGTTCAGTAGCGAAAACTGAATCGAGTTCACTGACAGTGCCATTATTGGGTATGACAAGTGCGATTAACGAACGTCCACCAGTCGACATTGATTCACGTTCCAAGTTCATCTGATTAGCTGTGATGACACGCAGTTCTCTCAATATCATAGGCAAGAGGAGTGTCTGCATCCATTAAAATAAGCAAAATAAATAAAAATCATTGACAAATATTTAAAGCAACTTACGATGCTCATGCTGTGACTCGACCCAGTTGATGTAAAGATCGCCTAGATGGCTTGTTGTGTTCACGATCACGGTGCCATCGCTGGCACTCAAAATTGTGTAGTTGGTTCCAAAGCGACCGACATCAAGGTTGTTCAGGAGATGCCTGCAAACGTTTTAGAGATTGAAGATCGAAGTTTAGTGGCTTGATAGGTTCACTTACCCGATCACAGACTGAATGTCTTTGTACAACCATGCTGTGTCAACAAAGATATAAATATCCGCTGCTGCTCGCCAAATTGTTCCGTCGCTAGTAGCAGTTGCTTCGCACGTTAAGTCGTTGAGAAATCGGGCTAAAAAAAATTGATTTTACCAGTTGCTAAATGAAACTAGAACTAACTCACTTATATACTCATGCACTGCATCGGTGGCCTGGGTTGCTAGTCTTGCAGTGCCATTGGGGCTTAGCGTCACTTCCGTCTGCATTTCCAAGTCCAAAACTGTCGTGAAGGCGATTGACTGTTCGCGAAGTGTTTCTATTGGTGCAATGCGTGCGAAAGTGTTGCGTCGGTTGCATGCGCGGATGGAGGACTCATTATCGATCATGCCAAACATTCCGCGTTGAGAGAAATACATGTCAAGAATTTGGCTGAGACGAATGTGTTGGCTGCGATCACGCCACTCGTCAATGTTCATTGCAATGGTCATGCCGTCGATTCCACCGCGAATCTCAGCATCAGTCACTTCCAATCGTTCACGTTGGGACAAAAAGTACCAGCGTGGAACTGCGCTGTTGTTACATCCACCCGCTACGCCCACTTGCACGTTCGGGAAGATCGCTTGTCTCAAAACTGCTTCAGCAATGTCACCAGACAAAGTAGCCGCGAAATGATTGTCGCTTACCAAATCACGCACGGCAACTCGTTGTGGTGCCAAACCTGCGGCAATTCCAGCAATGACTGTGCCACCGGCGATGGAACCCCATTCTGAACGGAGAACACCATTCTCAACAGGGCAGAAACTTATTAAATTGCGTGCACTGTCAAGTTGATGGCATCGTTGTGCTTCGTCACCTCTTGCTTGCGCTTCAATAGACGTCGAAAGCATGAAGTGTAGCGTGCACTGTTGACGGCACCAGAAAATTAACACATAAAATGAACTGGATGACTAAATGAACTTACCTGTTCTTCGATTGACAGTGAATCGGTTGGGAATCGATCAGCATTTCCTTGTATCATTTGGGTCAAGAGTACACGATGCTTGGCGAAGCTGAAGCCGTTTGGGCTGAATCGCAAGATATCATCTGGGTTCACGTGTAAATCAGTCGTCGCTAATATCGGAAATATAAAAGTTTTGGTGAAATTCAAACATGATTGCATAAATAAACTCACGTATAATTCCGTCTTGCTTCATTCTGTGCAATAAGCTGGTGGCAAACTGCTGAATGTTCAGTGAAAAGTCTGAACTGTCTTCGACCTTCCGCAAAAGCTCGATCAACATGTTAGGTGTCATGGGCAAGCGGTTATCGCGCTCAAATATATCGAGACTGCGATAGCATTCCTGCAAAGCTGGTGCAACACGTGGTTGTGCGTTTGGTGGCGTATTATTCTGCGCCAGACATACACTGATGCACAAAAGTATTAAAATCTTCACAGTCTTCGTTGACATTTTCACTAGAAATAATTAAAGCTTCTGTTTAGAAGATCAAGCTTCTGTATTTTAAATAATTATTAAAATAACACACATGACAAACCTAGTTTTTCAAAAATATTTCTGCCACAGGCACTTTGCAACTTACTTTTATTACTGACTTGTAATGTGAGTCTACGAGCGTATTTGTACAATGTCCAACTTTTTTTAAAAATAGCTCGGCTTAGTTCAACTGCGATAGCAAACTTTGTTATCAGTCTAGTCTTATCTCACGTTCGCTTGTTTTAACTAAAAACATAAATCGTCATCGGGATCAAAATTCGATTATGGATGACTTTCTAGCTATTTTTAACTTTTTTTTTCTTTTTTTCAAATGACTTTGTTAAGGCATGTTGAGTAGATTTTAACCGTAATACGGTCGACATCGAACGTTTGTTATTGGCACCACTAGTCTTGTGACTTTTGGAACTCGATTCACCGGAACTCCACTTGGCTTTTCCAAAGCTTTTCTTATTAGCAAATCCATGTGACTTTCAAGAAGATTGTGTGCTTCCGATTTTTATTCATCTTCTTATTTTTATTTGAAGCAGTGCATCAGACCAATTCCGATTCAAGGATCATAGTAAAACTTATTACATGCCGCACGACTCGTTCCGCCATCTGTTGAGACATACTTGAACTAAATTTCCCGCCAAAAGTTTCGCGTCCACTCGAATTCTCTCCATTAACAAGTAAATAATGCTTGCGAATTGTCGTGTTATTTGATGTTCTGTAACCAAAAACAGCCATGACAACATTCGCAATCCCTTCTCGGACCAAAATGCGTAAGACGAACGATCTAAACTCGACGCAGAACCTCGTCGATTCCGAGTGGTAAGTGTGAAAATATGAAAATTTCATTCGAAATTTGGTTTAAAATGAAGAAATTTTCAGGGAGACGATCGACCCGACACCAGACGTGCACTCCATGTTTAGCAAATTCAACTTCAAGTTCTTCGCCGGCAAGCTGTCGTGTGTGGAGCTCGAGTGGAGCGTCAAAATGTACCAGTGCGCCGGAATTTGCTACTCGCGCCGCTCTCGAATGGGAATGGCTTGCGTCATTCGCCTGTCAGAGCCGCTGTTGAAGCTGCGATCACGCAAGGATCTGATCGAGACGCTGTTGCACGAGATGATCCACGCTTGGAACTTCATCCGAGGCATCAGTGAAGAGAACGGCGGCCACGGGAAGAATTTTCTCGCCAAAATGCACGAAATCAACGGCGCTGCGGGCACGAACATCTCGGTCTACCACACATTCCATGACGAGGTCGAGCTGTACAAGCGTCACTGGTGGCGATGCGATGGCACCTGCAAGAACCGAGCTCCATACTACGGCTTTGTGAAGCGAACGAGCAACCGCGCGCCTGGAAAGAACGATTCCTGGTGGAAACAGCACGAGCAGACCTGCGGCGGCACTTTCGTGAAGGTCAAAGAGCCGGAAAAGGCAGAGAAGAAGAAAAGCGGCAGGGAGAGTAAGAAAAAAGCCACTGAAGCACCGCCGAAGAAGATGAAGACACCAGCGAAGACGTCGCCGGGCACGGACATCCGCAAGTTTTTCAAGCCAGACACGCCCGAAAGCACGTCCAAGGCCGTTGCGCCCTCAAAAACAGAAATGCCTGCTCACAAAACACCGCCAATGCCTGTCAACACCTCTGGAGGCTTCACTCTGGGCGGTGCTGGCAGTGGACGAAGCCGGCTGCTTGATTTCTTCGCCGAACCAACCAAAAAGACTGAACCAAAAGTGATCAAGAAACGCAAAATCGACAACTCCGAGCCATCAAGCGCCGAAATTATTGTGATCGACGACTTTGTCCCGCCATCGACTGCTCGCAAGTCCTTCCACGTCAACGTCAAGCTGGAGTTCGACGACGAAGACATCGTTTTGATCGACGACGAGTTTGACGACGCATTTCCGACGCAAGTGTCGATCAAGGCGCCGGAAAAGCCTCAAAGCCAGATGTGCCAGTGCCCGTGCTGCAGCGCAACCATTGAAGCGGCGAAGATCAACGAACATCTCGACCAGTGCCTTGGAATGTCATAGTTATCGCTTCGGCACAAAAAATAGCTCGAGACATAAGACAAATTCACGTTTAAATCATTTATTTAGTTTTTAATCGTTGTTCATTTCAAGTTTTACTGTTAAATTCACGCTGAAATATACAAAAATCTCATCAAGTTTGCAAAATGACCAGCTTTAAATGACCAGCAGGTCGCGGGCTTAAAATATAATCAATCAAGTTTGCAAAAAAGTATCCATTATGTCTGTTCATAGTTGAAAACTTTTGTTCCAGCAACGTGAAGATAACGTTTTGATTACAAAAAGCCGGTCACAAATCGCCAAAACCAGTTCATCGCACTTGTCAACCGATAAATTAATCCATCACCGGCTGTTTTCCGAGAAAAATGCTATAATTAGTCGCAAAAACGGCTTGACACGTCTAACTTCTTGGGTTCAACCGTCAACAACGTCAAAATTTTCATATTTAGTTAAACTTTGTCCGTGTTAAAAGCATCCAAGACCGTTTCAAAGCTTTTGTTCAATTTCATATCAAGTGCCAAAGTTTATTGACCAACTCCAACGCAACCGTGTGTTTGCTAAATTCGCACCGGCCGATAAACGCACTTGCTTTGATAATAGATAAGAAAATAAGTTTCCAGGGTTTTTTCCCAAGTAACGTCAGCTTCACGTCTAAAACTTTCTGCTTTTCTTTGACACTCGTGCGTGGGCGATGATGCCTTCAAAGGTCTCAAGAACATTTTATTTTTAATTTCAACTCAAAACGCGTTCGGCACTGACTCGGGTTGGTTTAGATTGAAAATTCTGCTTTGTTCGTTTAATTGAAAACGTAGTTAAAAGTTTTTTTTTATCTAAGACATTGACGATTTGCATTTCTTTAACAACGACCATAAAATGTCAAACGGCGGTAAAGTGATTGTGAATGCAGGTTAAACTTCCAAAATATTTCTTATTGGACAAAATCTACAAAAATCTTAATTTTTTAGTTTCACAAAAGCAAGCTTACACGAGATGGATTCAAGAAGAGTTCAAGTTGAAAAAATCGTCGTTTGGTGACGATCTACTAAACGAACTTTGCAACGGGACCAAATTGCTAATGCTTTTAACATTTTTATTCCGGTCTTTTGAGAACAAGGGCAAGGCTGAAAAAGTAGAAAAAGCTGAAAAAGCGCTAACTTTCTTAGGAGTTCCTTCGTCGGAAATTGCACCCGCAGACATTGCAGGTGGCGACGAAACTAAAACATTGAAGTTGATTTGGATCATAATCGAAAAAGTAACAAACAGTTTTGAGCTTTGCTGCCAATTTAAACTTTTGAAAATTACTTCACAGGCAATGAAAGATGCCGGAACATCAAAAGAAAAGCTTTTAATTTGGGCTAACGAAAAGGCTAAAATTCTGGGAGTCAGAATTGAAAACTTCAACTCAAGCTGGGCCGATGGAAAAGCATTTGCTGCACTGAAGTTTGGGCTTTTGCCAGACGTAAAAGTTCCAGTTTGGAATGAAATTATAAATAATTACAACAGCAAACGGCGGCTGGAGTACGTGTTTAACATTTTTAAGGAAGAATATGGAGTTCCACAGATCTTAAACCCAGATGCCGGCAAAAACCAGGTTGACGAAAATTGCATTGTCCTGTACGTGTTTTTGATCTTTCAAGGATCCAGCAAAGCGGCAAACTCTGCTAAGCCCAACCAACGTCAACCTATCAAGTCGCAATCATCGAATGATTCCGATAACAGTTCAAAAGAAACTGCGTCTGAAATTTACAAAAAGTGGCTTAAAACAACATACAATTTTAACCAAGCTTCCGAAATGCTTGAAAAAGCTTACAACTCAGAAACTGACAAAAATGTTAAGAAAACAATCAGCAAATACCTGGCGACAGTGTATGAAAGTGAAGCTTTACAGCGTCAAGACAATGATAAATTTGATGAGTCGTTGACGATGTACAGAAAAGCTTTGAAGTGGTCCGAAAACGAAGTTGACGATTTCATGATCAAAAAAAGAATGGACTCAATGGAAAAATTAAAGACAGCCCATGACAAAAAGAAAAGACTTCTTCAAAACTTCACAACCGATTTCTCAAAGATTCAAGAGTATTGTGAAAACAAAAAATTTGAACAGGCCAAGATGATTTTCCGCGACACTTCCCGCGGGCTAGCAAGATCAGTAATTCAAGATGAACAAAAAGCTCTTGACTTTTCCAACCATTTCCTGGCAATAGCCGAAGGCTTGAAACAAAAAGACGGATTCAACATGCGTAAACTTGTTGAATCAGTTGATGAACAGTCAAAAGAATTTTGCAATGACAGCAGTTTCAGTGGATCATTCAAAGAGTGCAATATCAGTTTGAACTTCAATTACGCAGAAAACCTCAGACAGTAAAAGCTTTTTAAAACCTTATGCTGATTCCGAAGGTATGACGCTGCTGCAACAAGCAAAACATTGAAAACAACGTAATTCTTATTTCATTTTCTTTATTTTCACTGATACTTTTCTTCTTTTTTAACAAATACTAAATGGTTAAATATATTTTATTATCGAAAAAAAGTTTTTCTCACATGTTTTCACTTTTTTATGCAGTTAATCATTTTCTTCTGTTTTATACAAATACAGTAAATGTCTCGATTGGAATTTTAATTAAACCTAAAACTTGATTCTTGCATTTTTGTTTTGTGTTTACTTCAACTGTGATTGGAGATGAAAATTTTTAGAAAACTGTGATCTGATGTCTTAAGTACAAATTAAAATTTAGCGTCAATTTTCTGTATTCATATTTACGGCTTAGATTTGAGTCTAAAACACAAATTATTTTATGTTCATTACAAATTAATGTGATTTCTCCAGTTGGCCTTAAAAATTACCGCTGGAGTACAATTTCTTTCATCGACGCTTTGTATCCCTTTCAATATTTGTTATTTTGTCTTGTTAATCAAAATCTTGCTTATTTTAACCATCTAATTAAAAGATTTTTCTTTAATTTCTTTTTCACACATCGAAGGCATTCAAAATATGTATGCAATGTAATGTTTTACGTGTTTTTTCATATTCTCTGTCACTTTTCTTTTCATCGGTATAAAATACTCATAATTACAGTAAGTTTTGATAATTTTATGTACAGGTTCATGAAAAAAGCCCAAAATAAAAGTTTCAGAAGAACAGAAGACAATTTTTGTCTTTGTTTCTGAAAACTTCTTCAGATGCGGCCCATTGTCGGCGAGATTTATCAAGACCTGGAAACTAACTCAAGAGATTCTCGTTAATCGCCAAAGCTCTTTTATTTATTTTTTGATCATTTAACTGGGAAATGGAATGATTTTAGATTTTTGGGAAGAAAAGAAAGTTCAGATTGTGTCGTTTGATTGATATAAAGTCGATGATATGAAGAGATAGACAAAGGGCAAAAAAGTTTCATTTTAAAGTTTTTCCTAAAAAGGGTTTTGTTCCATCTGAAGTCTATAATATCAGTTTTTCTTTCAAGTTTTGTGTTTTTGGTTTGGTCCCGAAGAGATTTAAAAGGAAATTAATCGAAGAAAGTTTGGTGGTGACTTCATGTTTGGAATGGCATGGGTGGATCGCGAGAGATGGAGAAAAGATATTTTAGAGAAATAAATTGTTCAAAATTAACAATTAACGAGCGAGTTTCTTCAAACTTTCCTTCCAGCTTGTCCCCAGAAACCATTGGCCATTGTGGTCAAAAATCGGTCACACGCCGTTCGAGTGTAAGTCACACGGCTGCGGCTGTTTCCAAGGAACGTAAAGCACTTATTTCACTATTGTTTAGGTTCGTAATGTCTACAAAAGAAGGAAACAACCCGAGTGACGCATGAAGGTCAAGCGATTTATTTGTGTCACACGGGCCAACGAAGAATTCCATTAAAATTGAAACTCGTTCATCTATCTAGCTATGAATTAAAATGTATTCAAATTCATGGTGATTAATCGTCCAATATTTTTTTGATTTTCTTCTAGTTTTCTTATTTACTAAGCAATAAAAATGAAATAATTACACAAACTTAACTAAACCGCCAATAATTTTAAAACCATAAAAAAATCAAGAATAACGAGTTGAAAGGCGAAGTAAGATTTTGAAACTCAATTGTGGCACATCAGTTACCAGAAACGGTTTCTTGAGACGATGTGAAGTGGTGAGATTGATTAAATGATTAAAAAATAAATGAAATCATTGAAATCAGTCGACGATTTTATTGAATCAATCTGAGTTCATTGATTTCTTTTCATATTTTGATTTGATTGATCGATTTATCATTGAAAATAAAAGACCAATCGATGTGAAAAAAAATCACATCAATACCAGTATTGGGCGCTTGCCAGTTCAAAATACGGTTCTGAACAAATTTCCATACAAAAATGTTCTGAACCGTGTTCTGAACCGGCGAACGCCCAACACTGATCAATACTCAACAAATTACACCAAATCTCATCTACTCAAATTAATGAAATGCATAAATTTAAAGCCTCTAATTAAGTAAGTCTAGGTATAAAATAAAAATCTTAATCATAAGTCAAGGTGATGGGAATTTAAATTTTAAATCATTTCATCTTTTGTGATTCAATTTGAACTAGAAATATTCTCGTTAAAAGCAATTGCGATTGACTGGGCAAAGAAAGAGGTTGACTGAGTTTGGTGGATTAATCATTTAAAGTCGGAATGTAGTCGCAATAATTTTTCGAACATAAATTTTCATTGATTACATGGCAAGTTTTAAATGCAGTTTGATTTCATGAGTTCTTAACTTATGTTGGGAATATAATTTTAAACCATAAGTGTTGATTTGAACGGATCGTATTTTAGAAGTTCAAATGATAGATCAATTCGATCATCAGCGAACAATTTTAAATGAATCCTTTCTGTGCTTTGTGATTGAATTTCAATTTTGTGATTTATCTGTTTTTGAAAATTTATTTTAGTTGAATTTGTTGTTACGTTATCATTATCAAAGATTTGTACTTGCTATTGATATTTTTATTTTTCGGTATTTCTTTACAGGCTGAACTTTATCTGTTTTGACGGAGTGTACGTGAATGAAAACTGTGATTTATTGAAATGAAAATTTGAAATAAAAGCTGAAGAGAATTTTAGCCTACATATTGTTCATCGCTTTTCTCAGTCATTTTCCTCGAAATAAATTTTTACTTTTCTTAATTCACGAAAAATTCTTTAAAATTTCAAGCACCATTTTCATTAATTTTAGTTTTTCTTTTATTTTTCTAAAAACCATTCTTTTTTTAACAAGGAACACAATTTGATGTTGAATTTTGATTCGTTTTTTATTTTAAAGTCTTAAGTGCCAATTGTAAGAATTTGTTTAAACGCTAATAAGAAGAAAATATCACTTTTTAGTTTCCGAAAAACAATATTGTTTTAGACTTTCAATAACACAGTCAAATTCATTCTTTTTCTTCATCATTAAAACAAAAGAACAAAACATAAGTAATTTTGATTAAAAACATTGAAAATCGAACGATTCACGTTAGATTTTACCGAACACCATCGAAAGCATGGTAACATTGCCAAAAAATAGCTTCTTTGAGTTTCATTTCATGTATAGATATATAAATTTCTTTCATGATTCACTTCATTGAACATAAAGTTGACGATGTTAAAAACAGATGATCTTAAAAAGCGACGTACAGATATCCTCAAGGTTACAATAAATATACGAACATCTAAAATTTTTCTCTTCTCATAATAAGTTACATGATATTTTCCATCCCAGGACAGTTGATACATCCTGCCAATGTGCCAATGTTCCACTCAATGTTTATGTATGATGATATAAATGCAATAAGGCAATAGGAGAGAAATATTTTCAGTTTACTTTTATCGAGATGAGTGCAGTGCAAACTAGGCTTACTTAAAAATTTCTAAGTGTCAAAGTTTGCACTGCAAATCGATCAATTCAAAATCGCCTCTTAATGATGATATTATTGATAAGATATCCAAAAAGTTACTAAATTTCTTCTTTTAGTTTCCATGAGTTATTTCAATTTTTAGCATAAAAAGTGGTTTGAAGAATGTTTTGTTTCCTTGCCTGATTCGTAGGAAAGAGAGAATAAACAATGAGTTTAAATAAATTTTTGTGGCACATTTATGGTGGATCAATTATCATTAATTTCTTCAAATGCAATTGTCAATTATATCCGAAAAGAAACTGCACAATATCAGCAGATTTCGTTCAAAGGTCTTGTGATGTAGATTTATGGAACCGAAAAAGGGGCAACAAAGTAAAAAGTCTTGATTGTGAAAGCATGTCACTAATTTGGATCTCAAAATATAGATTGGGTAAATAGATTCATTTTTGTTGATTTTTTATTAAAAGGATTGTCAAAGATTGTCAAAGACATCTAAAAAAGGTAGAGATTTGAAAACGGATTTAACTCCTGTCGTTGAAAAATTCTTGTAATTAGAATAAGAAGAAGTTACAAATAAAATATTTTAAAAGTAGAAATAAGATTCTTCAAAAAACTTCAGAATAATAGACTTATGTGAAGTACAGTAGGTGAAAACCTTGACGAATTCTATTGAATTCAATGAATGATAGACCTTTGGTCAACTTATTTTGTTCTTCTGTTTTTTAAAGAACAGTTCAATGATTAGATTTTAACAGTTTTCGTGTTGTATCTGTTTTCTAGCTCAAAACCATACAAGAGGTAAAGTCCAATCTATTCATTTCTCTACTGTACTTTTCCAGGAGTACAAACTGATTTTTTTTAACAATATTGAAGTAAAAGCTTCAAAGAAGTAAAAAACTATACAAAAAAAGTCAAAACGAATTGGAAAGTTGAAAATAAAAATATCGCATTTAAAATATTGCCAATTTCTCAGCACATAAAAAACCAAAAAGAGGCTAACACGGGGATTTAAGTTTGTCTCGGGAACAAAAGCTTAGCTGTACAAATATTTTGAGTTTAATCTAAATTATCTTTACACACATTTACGTTCAGCGCACGACTATTTTGACTTCATGTCTAATCTCAATGACTTTTCATGATTTAATTCTTTTCGAATACGCGCTGTTCAAATGAACTTAGCTTACTTGAATTTCTTAATAACTCTTAATCTTATGTGTATGCTTTAAAAACTGTGAATGCTTAATTTTTTCTTTTCTTTTGTATGTTTGTAAGGGGAAAACGTTTCTCTATTATTTACATTATGGTTGGTTTATTGTTAGACCTATCGTTGAAAACTTTCTGCTTTAATTGCTAATTTAAAAGCAGAAAACTATTGATTCAATTAAGTAGTAGCAGTGAAAGAATTAAATTTCTTCCCCTGCGAAATTATTTTGTTGCATCGTTGGTGATTGGTTTCTGTATCAATCGACTGTAGGCATAGATTTAGTTTAGGGGAGGTTGTGGTTTTGCGTTTGTTGTTGTTGTTAAGTTGTTTTACGAAAATTTTGATGTTTGTGTTGCATATTTTTTCACGGACATGCTGGTGGGCTGCATGCCCTAATAAGATGTTGTAAGTTTTGTTGATTCATTTGACGTATTATGTGTAAATCTGGTAAAGAAATCATTTTTGGTCGAGATTTTTTGGATATGTTTCAAGAGAAAACGTTTCTATCGATACTTTTATGTGCCAATTTGCAAAATTATTTAAACAAAAGTTCATTGCACTTGCTTTACAAAGAAAACGAACGAAGGAGAGAACAGTTTTTGTTCGACGAATACGAGAACTTGTAATTGGACCAAGAAGAACAGTTTCAAAGCAGGTTTGCTTGTAATTTGTCTAGATTTATCAATCTTTTATCTCTCCAATGTTTTGTTTTTCTTTAGACAATTAATTTTTACACAATCAAACCGTTTAAGTCAAAAAATCTAACCGTATTAAATGAGAATTGGTTGAAAGTAATTTGGAAGTGAAGTTCAAGCATGTTTTATTAAAACTTTTCAAGTTTATTAGAGAATTAAACTTATGTTCAGCATAAATTTGCAAATTTCGTATACAATTTTTATCCAAAGCATAAACTTTTAATACGGCTTGATGAAATGATGTTTCTTTTGATTGAAATTAAAAAGCTTTTTAAAGAAACTAAAACAGTTTTCCTTCATTTCAGGGCGATGATTTGATTATAAATTTCCTTATATCCTTGTTACACATAATATTTCTCTTTCAGTATGGATTTTAAATCGTTCTAATTGCACTTAGTTTTCATTTTTCTTCTTTTATCATTTAAATATTTCTTGATGATTAAAAAAAATTGTTTTAATTTTTACTAGAATGATTCATAACATTATTTTTGATTCGTTTTATCATAAAGTGTGGTTTTTATGATCTTTATCAACATTCCATTTGATATTTCAAACTTGCAAGAACGAACTTGCATTTTAAATTAAAGAAACAATCTCAAAGATCAAAAATAAGGGAGACGCGCGATCGATGTGATAAAGGTTTCCTTTGACCTTTAAAGTTAATCACAGATAGTGTCAAGTGCCACGTGTTAAGTGAAGTTGGGGAGAGACTTAAATCATCCTATCTCATATTTATACGTAGCCAAATAGTTGATTAAATTTTAGTATTTTCCACAAATATAATTTTTAAACCTCGAAAATGTATTTCGGGAAAAATTTGTCCCCATAAGCAAAATACTTCAGTTTTATAAATTCCTCGAGACAAATATTTTGTTTCTTTTTTAAGATCAAAAAAACATCGAAAAAATAGGTTCACAGTTATTTTTGACATTAATTTCATTAAGTTCCAGTGATAAGTGATTTAAAATCGTAAAGAAGGTTAGAAATTGTGAAATAAAACAAAGATTTCGAAATAATTAAGTTTTTGGAACTTTTGACTTACAGTTTGGCTTTTGTTGTCTTCAATATCATCGTTCTATCGATTTTGTTATTCATAAAACATTCAACAGTTGATCAAATTCTTAGTGCTAGCAACAACACAACTCCATTAAACTGTTTTAACACAGAATTTTATAGACTGTTTCAACGTTAAGTCGATGGGGCGGACAACGTGACCGTATTTGAAAAAAATTGAATTTTTTGTATGGGATAAAGACTGCTAAAGACTGCTAAACCATACATAACCGTTTAAATTTCTCATAAACGATCGTGTTGTACGCCCTATCGTCAAGTCATATCACGTACCATATTGATCACTAGCACAAGATTATTTTTTGATTCTTATGCTACTTTTTTCAAGATGTTTTTAAAGTTCGGACATGCCAGTAAAGAAAGATTGGGGTAAATTTCTTCTTCATTTTTGAACAGGATTATAAGATAATTCAACACCGTTTGTTCTATTAATCCCAAACAGCAGGTCAAAAAGTTGTAAATCAAAGTTCGCCGAATAAAAATTATATTGTAAACTCTCTTTTAAATTTCTTCATTTTGTTTTTGAGGTATGATGCAACACGTGAAGACACACACATATATTTTTCATCATTTTATCATTCATGTATATATAATATGTGTATATAAATAATTTTTCTTGCTTTAAAATATAGTTCACCGTCAAATAGCGTAAATCGATTTTAAGGATGTTTGATTTTATCATTTTTTTCTTTTTTTTTCCTAAATAACACTTTATTTTTGAATTTCTTAGTTTTTTCTTTAATCCGAGATTTTCGTCTTCTTGTTTAAACTGTTGTAAAAAGTCTTTCATAAAAATATGTTGTATATCAAAAGTATCGTCAATTTTAATTTTTTCCGTAAACATTTTTATTGTTCTCGATCGCTATAAAGTAATCAACGATTTTCTGATTTCGCGTGTAAGCATTTTTCACTTATTGTTTTCAATTTTTTTATCTTGATTTAGATTTTATTTTATTTCAAGTCTTGTTGGTTTCTTCCTTGAAGTTTCATGCTTTTGAAAAAACGTTTCATTGGTGGATGGTGTCTATAGCCGAAAATCACATTTCGGTCAAACCGTAGAGTGTGTTACAAGAGAAGTGTTTAATAGAAAAGAAAGATTTTTCATACTTCCAGTGTGAAAATGCAATAAAAGGACCTGAAGACAGTCGAAGTTCCAAAAAGGGTTTCGTCAAATGCAATATTTTCTAAAGTTTTCCTTGTCCGGAATGCCTACATTCATTACAAACAGTAAATTTTCGTTTAATGTCAAATTTTGAACACCAAATATCTATAAAGATTGTTTTTATACACGAAATACAATTGTTGATTAATTTTGTTTGGTACATTTGAGTGATTTTTATCTTAATTTGGAGTTATACAATTTTTATTATTTCGCCTGCAAGTCTTTGCAAATTTAACTGAAAAGGTCCGTGAAATCATAAATCAACGCGTCTTCTGATTTGTTAAAGTAGACAGAAATTAAAATTTTGGTTGGAATTGATTGATTCGTCGCTTCTAATTGTAGAAGTCGCTGGTATTGTTAATTCGCTTCTAGATTTGTAAAAGTCATTGGAAAAGCCTTTTCAAGTGTTTAATCTTTTTTTCATTTCTTTTGTCGATTGTCAAAATAAATCTATTTGATGAAAAATATTACAACAAATATATTTTCATACATTCGTAGTTTCGCAAAACATTCGCATCTTGTTTTTCTTCGTGGTGCATTTGGTGGCCGTGCATCTCACGCAAGGAGATTGTGATAAAATTTATAAATTGGGATTATCTTACCGACTAAGCTTGTTTTATAATTAAATCTTGAGGGATTTTTACTTTTTTCCAAGTAAATTGGGACGATCTGGTACAACATTTATTTGCTGATAGATGCAAGGTGGTTTTGACAAACGTGGCCACGTATCCTAGCAGAGAAATTTATTTTGTGGCCAACCTCAGGTTCTTTTGGCAATAAAATCGTGGCCAAGAAAATATCTTTTAGACTTGATTTTACAAGATGATGGCCAGACTTGCTGCTACTTTGCTTTCCTGGCCACTTCTACCCGGCCAACATCGGCGTTTGCAATTGTACTAGTTTCCTACCTACTTAGCTTGTTGTGGTTGTTCCAAGCACACAGAAAATGCAACTGATGGTTATCCTTAAGAAGATTTTTCCTTATCTACGTATACATGTTTACTTGCACTTGTTTTTTCCATTTCTTACAGTCGCTTGAGAGAAGAAACTTTCATGTGAGTGATCGCTACGTGTAAATTAGTTGGATTTTTGGCTATCAATTATGAGTTCGTGTCCGACAAGTCGTTCTTCATCGATCCGTTGAGTTCTTCCTTGAGACCTAAGTTCTCGCGGAGACTCAGCAGCTGTTGACTCTGCATCATACTCAAGTAGTCGGCGTCAGAGTCGTTTTGGGCGGGGCTGGCGCGTTCACGCTTAATGTCGTTGTGCTGACCAAAGTCAAGTGGACTTCCGCCCCGCTTGTGGGACGATTTTGAGGATGTCGGCGAATAGCCATTGTCGTCGGACGGACCCATCATCGAGTTCTTCGTGTTCTTCAGTAATTGCTCGAACAACGCACCGTGATTCAGTTCATTGGGTTTCTTGTCAATCGACTGGCGAATGATGCCTTCCAGGAACGAAGACGACGTCCCGTTGGTTCCAGCACCGTCGTAGGCATTATCGGAATTCGAAGACTTATTGTTTCCGTTTACTGGAGACTTGAACTGTTGTTGCTGGTCTTCCTGGATCTTCTGCAGCATCTGTTGCGTAAAAAAGTTCTCAGCATTGGGCGGGAACGATGCGGAATTGTTCTGCGACGAAGCGCGTGCAAAGTCAAGACCAGGCATGGTGGGAAAGTTACCGGAATGTTGCCAGAAAAGCTGAGACGTGTACTGGAGTTGTGCTGCCATGGACGGGTCCAAGAACGGTGGAATTTTCATACCGTTTGCTGATCCGAACGGCGACTTCATTGGTGGCTTGTTGTTGTTCAGCAATTTGTTTTTGTCCATAGTCCGTATACCGCCGATGTCTGGCTTTGGGGCAGACGATGATGACGTGTCGAGTGGCTGTGGCTTTGGTTCCCGCTTTCGCGGTCGCATCAAGTGGCGTTCTTTCACTTTGTACTCGAGGGTCGAGTGCGGAACGCCATAGTAGCTTCCGGCTCGGTGAACTGACATTTCTCCACGCTGCACGGCCTTGACCGCCTCGACTAGACTGTCGCGGTCGTAGTTCCGGTATTTTCCACGCTTTGGTCGCGTTCCTTTGCCACCGGTGCCGGTGTTGTTGGGTGACAGCTGCTGTGGCGTCAATTGCGTGATGTTTGGGTTGCTGCCGAAACGGGAAATGTCTGTCCCACCTAGGCTTTTGATGACCGAGATACTCGGCCGCTTGTGGTATGAGTCGGGGTCGATCATCAGTGGCTGCGAGTGCTTTGGATCGCTCGACTGGAAATTCTTACTAATACTCTGACGAATGACGTCGTGCAGGTTGAACTTGGCGGATGGCGGTGATGAAGATTCGCTTCGCTGTCGCTGAAGACTCAAGTGATTGCCCATCGATGTTTGCGGTAGGTGCGGACTCGTCGACAGGGCCGACGCGATCTGCGGTGACGTGGAAGGCGTGGAGTTTGTGATGTCACCGTTTTTACTGTGGGCAGACGCTCCGGCCCCGAACATCGATTTCACGGACGGAACTTTGAGAATTGATGAGTTGAAGGTCGAGTCGTCACTGTCTAACTCGGGCGTTCGCGACGAGTGTGGGTTGTTGTGAAGTTTGCTGTTGTAGTGATGCTGGAACAGATTTAGCATGGACAACCGGTCCAGTGGATTCGTGGATCCGTTGCTGCTGTTCTCAGGCTTGTCGTTATCTGGTCCTTTCAATTCCTGTGGCTGGGTCAGAAGCTTGCGCAAGAAATCAGGAAGTTCTTCTTTCGAAGACGATGGGAAGAACGACGGAAAGCCACCGAGACCACCGAGTCCACCTGCGTTTGCCAATAGAAGGCTTTGTAGCAGTGTGTTCATGTTCGGGTCCATCGACCAGTTGTTTGTTTTCGGCTCCATCTTCACTTGGTGTGAATTCTCGAATAGCTTCATGTAAGCTTGCAACTGTTCGTTTGAGTTCACCTTGCCCATCATGCCCTTGTTGTCGTCATCATTGTCGGAATCTTTATCGTCGTCGTCACCTTCCAGAACAGCAATAGGTGGATTATTAGCCAACAATTCCCGCTTCTGCTCGATCGCCAGCTTGTAAACCTTGTTTCGGAGTGTCGATCGTGGAATGCCATAAAGCACGGCGGCACGTCGGGTGCCCAGCTTGCCGCTTAGAATGTCTTGAAGTGCATTGTTTAGCTCTTCTTCGGTGTATGAACGACGTCCTGGAACAGTTGATATTCGAGGCTTCGCTCTAAAATTTAAAATTGAGAAAAGAATTAATCAAAAGTGTTTTGAGTGATTGGAAGAAAAATATTTTAATGAGAATTTACAGTGGAACTTCTTTGCTGTTTATATATTATTTTTATTAACTTCAAGTCTTATTTAAAAGTTAACAGTTTTTAGAGACAGTGGCTTGAAACATGAAGAATCCCACCCCTGAAATGTTGCCACATCAGAAGTTGTAACTTAAAAGTGTCACTGTAAATGCTTTGACAGATTCATGAACAAAAACAAAAAAATCAATTCTTGATGCCAATTTCTACGAGTTCCACCTGTAAAGCTTTTCAGAGCTTTTCAAAACTTCCCAAACTTCTCACGAAAGTTTTGAAATTGTTATTTCATTTCACATTTTTCTTCGCTTGTTTTCATCGATGAGCGAATAAAAGTGCGAGTTAACTGACCCGCCTCAACGTCGAGCAAACTCGAAAACAAGTTCGGAACGAGCGAAGAAAATAAATTGATCCGATTGTTTTTCGTTGCGAGAACTGAAAATGATTCAATTTATTTTCATTCTAATCGAAAACTGTTTCTGAGATTTTCTGATTGAATTGATTCGACTATCTTGAAGACAAAACTAACGAAGGATCGTGAACTAATTGAGATCAGATTTTTTTATCACAAAGTGTGCACAATTGTCAGTTGAGAAGCATCATCTGCACTTTCGTATTTTGCTTACAAACTTGCAAATATTTAGACAAATCATTTGTTTTCGTTTAACTTGAGATGAAAAGAATTTCATCGTTTATTTAGCTTTGGGTTCTTGCCGTCAGAGTTCTGCTAGCGACTTTCATACGGGTCAGTTTTCGCATTCATTTAGTGCAAAGGGTCAAGTGACGTTCGAATGGTTTGCGTCGAAATTTGACACAATTATTGAAATTAAAAATCGACCAAATAATTACAAGTTAGATTGCAACAGGAAAGAATTTCGTAGCACACAAAATAAGAACATCGCCAATGGTGCAATAGCAAAAATTATTCTCAAGCAACGCAACATATTTTCGCAATATTGAAATTTCATTTTTCACTTGAAAGACGCGTTGATATCCAAAAAGGTTAACAAACTTTTCAATGCTTCATTTGAGTGTATTAAAAGTAATTACATTCATGTTGTTTTGTGTAAGTGCGTAAGTGAAATGAAGTAAATTTTCGTTTGACTGTCGAACTCAAGGAGTTTTCACCACGATGGGGTCAAATTTTGCTGATTTTAACCTCAAAAGCAACATTTTAAATTTAAAATTTCCCAAATAAGTTTTGTTACGTGTCATGACTTTGTCCAAATCAAACGAAGCCAGGCTTAAATAAATATAAATTCAAGCATATTAAACAGAGAACTTAGCATAAAACTGAATTGATGCTGGTTAAAAAAATACTTTGAAGTTATTTTTTTTAGAAAATAATTATTTAATGCTGCAAGCAATCCTTCGAATAGTTTTCCAACCCAAAAACCACAATCCAAAAACCCAATCCACAATTAAATTTAAACCACTGTCACAAGTTCAGTGTTCCATTTTTTTCCGCAAGCTGAGAGAAAATTACTCAAAATTCAATTTCAATTAAATTTGGGTGAAAGAAAGTTTTAATTGTGTGCCCAGCTGCAATTTATTTCGTCAGAAACACGAGTGCATATCATTTTTCTTGACTTCTCTCCATGCTGGAGTTTTTTTGTCGGGGGATCAACGACCCTAGCCCAAGGGCATCGCGTGTGAAATTTGCTTAAGCACTCTCGTAAGACAAATTTAATTAATCTCATTAGGAATCTCGTCCCAACGCATGTAAGCGATAACTATGAATCAATTTCTTTCAAGATATTAATTGAATTAAAATTGAACTCACTTGAAGATATTTTTCGAATCCATCGATGATCCGCCGGGCTTTGCACTGAGATCAAGCGGCTGTTCTCCCGATTGGGTCGTCGGTGATGGCGATGGAAGATCAACGTTTGTCGGTACTTTAACTGACGGGCTTGATGTCCGATCAGGTGTCGTCGTGGGTGAGAGTTGTTGTTGGATTTGGTTAAAGAAAGCATCTGTGAAATAAATTAAAATCATCATTAAAAAATATTTTGTAAAATCAATGGTCTTTTCAAATATGAAGAAATGTCAAATTTTTAACGATTTTGTTTGAAAATATCCTATGAAAAACAAAACTCACTCGGATAGAATGGATTGAACTGATTCAGTTCGGGCATACGTTGGATGGCCGCAATCTGTGCTGCCGCCATGGACTCTAGTGACGTCATGTTGCTTGGATCAGCTGCAAATGCTTTCAGCAATGCTTCCAAATTCCTAGGAAGCAGGTGTTGTGGCAGCTGCGGCTGCTGACGGCGGTGCTGATGATGATTCACGGGCTTAATCGTGTCTGAACTGGAACTCGAATCGTCCGATTCGATAATCTGCGAGAGAAATGTTTAGAAGTGGTTCATTTCCAGGTGTCGTTAAGACACTCACATGTTTGCTGAGTTCAGTTTCCGGTTGCACCGGACCTGCCTCAACGACAAGCTCGCCTATTTCGTTCACTTTTAACAGTTTGCCGTCAACACAGAAGTAACACTTGTCTTGGGGCTTCCAATCGACCGGTTGCGATCGATCTGGCGGTGCTTCTTTCTCGATTGCAATCTGACTTGCGTTGTTTTCTACTTTTGTTTCTGCTTCGTCTAATTTCAAACGAGACAAAAACGCCAAGATAATGCAACTGCAAACTTGCATATAACGGTTTAGCGTACCTAAGTTTTCGCTAACGTCTTCCACAGTCATCAATTTAGTCTCTTCCTTTATATCTATCGCTTCCGTTTTGATTCCAGTTTTATTCTCGTCTTCGTGCAATTTATTACTGGTGTCTTGTTGTTCTGCTTCGTTCAAGTTCAGTTTGATAAAGATTTCATATTTCGGTGCCAACATGAAACAAAAAGAAAAGCGGACGCGATGAGAACATGACACGTTGTGCGCATCATAACAAAAAAAACTTTTGATTTTTGATACTAGAATGCACGCATGCATGGGAAAAGGGTTTGGAATTGATAATCGTAGGCAAGGAAATGTAATGAACAATTTTCAAAAACACAGCTTCCGGATAATTGAACGACTTGGAAGGCGAATGGATCATCCAGAAGGGTTCGATGATAGGCGAAATAAGTCGTTCGCGCCAGTGAGATTGACTGAAGGCGTGAAATTATTTTGAAGGTGGGATCTAATAGGATTTGAACTTGAGTCAAAGCGTTGAAAATATTTGCACCCAATTATAACATTGTTCCAATTTCGTAGAAATACTAAGCTTTTTAAAGCTTAGAAAAGCATTTCTGGAGCTTTTAAGACTTAATCAGATGACCTGAATTTTTACTGTTTCTAGCTTTTGTAAAATTAAATTTCATTTTTTTTTAAATCAACAGTGAACTTGTTAATCTTCTGAATAATTCCAAAACAATTAAATAAAAACGTCTGCAGTGCGTGAACTGATATTTCAGCTTGACTTTCCACTATCGCAAGTTCTTAACTTACCAATCGAAGGTGATTGTTTAGCTAATAAATCCGTTGCATTCGATTGAGCTACAGAATCTTGATACTGTTTCCATTTTCTGCGTCCCATCAATTCCTCAGCAACTCTTTCTAATCCTGTTTCGGTTTTTTCGATTTGTTTGAGTGTTGTTTCGTTGATACACATCCGGATGGGGTTCGGTAATTAATACAATTAGATAGAATAATAAGAAAAAAACGTTAGCGTGATTAGAATATCAAAGGACAAATTATAATTTAATGCCTAAGTTTAAATTAATGGAATTGACGTAAAGTGGTTTGATGTTTGCGTAAAATCGAAGAAAAACTTTTTGCATTACACATGTCCCGGCAATTATTAGATCAATAATCGGGCATGTGTGGTTTCTGTTTAAGGCGGTTTGATCCTTAATTTGTTTATCAGGAATTTGCGTAAATGCACAAACGCTTTCCCATGCTTCCATCCCCCCCCGTTTCAATACTTCGAGCGAACTGGGTGATATCTGAAGCAGCAACGCATTTAATTAGGGTGGAAATTGATGGTAAAATCGAATCAAATCAAAGATTTTTTAGCAAAAATCGTGATTCATACCAGCAAAGCTTAACAATTGGTCAGACTGAACTTTAGAGCTTGAATTATTATTCTTAAAGCAATTAGACGGAACATTTTTAAAAAATCAAAAATTAAAAATCAGATTACGTCCGCCACAAATGATGCAAAATTCCACGAAAATGTAATCATCTGATTTAAAACTGCAGAAGCTTAAAAGCTAGTTTAAAAGCTTTAAGTTGATGAAAAAACTCACTCAAATTCATCATCAGGATGAACTCGGAATAATTAATTAGCGAAACAAGTGTTTTGACGCTGACTAAATAAAGATCAGAAAGAAAACAGAACAAAGTTAATGCAGAAGGTGTGCAAATGCGGAAAAACTTTTTTTATTTGTAATCTAGAACAAGTGATTGGAACATCAACTTTGCAACAGACACAAGCAAGCTGACTCATCACTTGCATTTGCAAAGTCTTTTCAGAATCGAATTCTCCACAAAGGAGTCTGTCGACAAAGCGCAAAGTCAATAACTTTTATTGAACTTTTTTTCTTTCCATTCGTTCTCGACCAAATATATCTAAAAATGGACAAAAGTCTTTTTTCGGGGTGAGTGTGGTAGTGGAGAAGTTCCAGTTACTTTGCAGTTTCGAGGGAAATTGAACGAAAAAGTGCAACGACACTATCGATTTGCGAACGGAAAGTTCGATTTTTTTGCTGGAAACTCAAGTTTAACATAGTTTTAAGGATAATTTTGGGTTAAAGGAAAATTACAGAGCGAATAGACAGTTGCGAATGGCTGTTTGAGACAAGGAATTGAATCTGAGACAGTTGGTATTCAATTTTTACAAAGGGTTTAGTCATGTCTTATGAATGTTTATTAGGATATGAAGATATTAGAGTACGAAATAATATTTGTCGCATAAAGACTTTTTAAAGATGTGAAGCCCTGGCTGACTATGTTGACTTTATCAGAAAAACGTTCAAAAATGAAGCAGAAATTTGCTTCAATCTTTACTGGCATGTCCGAAATTTAAAAACATCTCGAAAAAAGTAGCAAAGGAATCAAAAAAAAAAGAAGACTTTTGCCCAGGGCAAAGATTAAACAGAAATCAATTTCAACTTTAGTAGAATCGAGCTTCAGTATTTTAACATTCCAACAGCATTCCCAACAAGGCCACGAATGTCTTTTTCTTCAAATTTCTCTAATTCTGCTAATTCTATTTAAAATCTTCGCAGAAGCACACGCAAGCCCTGGCCAAGCTGAAGACATTCAACAGCAAAAAATGTCATGAAAACTGTTTTCCTTCTTTATGAAGGATTGTGGATACTGAAAACTGTCTACAGCTGTAATGGTGAACTAAACCGAAAAAAGATTCTTTTAATGTGTAGGGAAAGAAATTGTAAAATAAAAATGATTTTAAAGTTGTGTGTGAGTGTGAATGGCATAGCCTGAAGCACAATTTTTTCATCCTTCCTAATATAATAGAATTTTTATGGAAAACTTTCAGACGCATACCAGCAAGCGCCCTGCACAAGAGATAATACACGAAAAAAATCTTCGTCGACAAAAAAGTGCATGAAAAAATTGTTGAGGAAATATTTTTTTCGTGTGGGGTGAGTGCGGGTGGCGAGAGGTCGGTGCTGGTGGAGAAAAACTGAGCGAAGGGAGCGGGAAGGTGGGGAGTCGATCTGAGCAAGGAAATGCAACCGAGTCTTTATTTAAACAACAACCCACTCTGGTCTTCTTTGTGAATTTTAGTCACCCGGCAGGGAAAAAATTGAAAATCTTGAGCTGAAGCATGGGCAGGATGGCGTGCGAAGTCTAACTAATCAATAAAATTGCATTTTCGCCGCTTTTTCGACGAATTATTAATTTATTTTTCGTGGAAGTGGCTGTTCTACGTGTCAATCGGTTGATGAAAATTGCATTCGAAGAAACTTGCGTGGAAATTTCGACCATATGGATTTTTAAGGTGTGGGATGTTGCGGGAATGATGGGACAAATGGTTTTGTGTGAAACAAAATTAAAGGAACAAGATGGAGAATGAAACTCAAAAGATTTGTGTTGAGACAAGTCAAATGACTGGAGTCAAGTTGTTTTTTTTAGTAGTAGAATTGTACCGATTCAAATAAAACACTAACTTGACTTTGACTTGACTTAAAACTTGACTTTATGATGACTAAACCTGGTTTAACTATAAAAACAGTCTTGAAGACCACAACTTTTATCAAGTTCTATGTAAAAATCCTTCAATCCACGTCACTTTCCTACCAACCCCACCCACATTAAACTTTATGAAGCTCTGGGAAAGCGCGGAAGTGTTAGTGAATTCTTATCTGCTTCAGACACAAAAAAAACTTAATGACAAAATCATCGATCGTAGATTTCTCGGTGGATCGAAATTGAAGTTAATTCCGTGCCCTTATTTCAGTGCACAAATTATTGCAATCGCTTGTCAGCTTGTCCGATAAGGCGGGAAAACAAGAATTAATTGATAAGAAGCGAGCGATGCAGTCGCATTTTTATTTATTGTGTTTTAGGAACCTTGAAGTGCTTTTACAACATTCAGTGCAGCTTTGCATGTGTGTTAATGCATTTAATTTGCACCAGTTTTTCATGCAACTTTTTTTCTCCCTTTTCGAGTCGCATTCTCAAACAAAGAACAGCCCACAAAAAACAACAATCAGCAACAAAATATGTAGAAAGAGAGCATAAAAACGAAAAAATTATTATGAGTAAACGCAATTTCATGTGAAACTCGCGAAAGTTCATTCACTTCACTCGACGTTCGAGGTTCTTTTTGGGATAGGAACAGAAATTCGCAGCACGATAATGAAAAAACATCGCACATGTTATAAAATTAAACTGGGGAAGCGTTGATTTTTTGGGATTTTATTGTGTACAGTGAAACATCTTGAAAGTCACGAAGCTAATTTTTGTCCCGTTCTGATTGTCAAAACTGAAAGCCAGTCTGAAAATTGAATTAAAAGTTCTGATTCAATTAAAAACCAGACACAATTTGTCACAAAACTCCGATGTTTTTCATTTTAAGACGCTCCACTGTACACCTTAAAATCCTTTCTCCAAAATCAAGACCTCGTTATCCCCTTTTTTAATTTGTTTCCGTTGGGTGACAGACTAAACGATTCATAAGCCCTATATCGATAAACAAAGCGGCGCGATTACAACAACAAGGAAGTCGGCGAAATATTTTTCGTCTGCATCGACAAAAAATACAACAAATCCATGACCTACCCGAAATAAGAGCGTACATCGTAATAAAAGCGAAGTAAAAAAGAAATGAAAAGTGAACAGATATTTTCGGCGCAACAACAACAACATTGTAAACGGCCCCGAAACGAGAATAAGCCGAACGGGCGTCTGATAATGGCCCACGACGAAGCGCAATCTGCTGCTTGCTGTATTTTGCGAATTTTTTGGTGAATCGACTTTTCGTCTCTTCTTCATTGTTTTTTTTTTCACATCGCAGACTTTTTGGGCAATATTCGCTTGATAGTAGTGTAACAGTATAATGAGTAAGAATATATGGAAGCAAACAATATTTTGTCGGTTAAATGTCGACGCCCTGACGCACAACGCGGAAAGAAATGCAAAAATTGAGTTTTATTGCACAACAAGAAATTATTTTCATTTCTTTTGGAGGGAAGAAGTTTTGCGAAAGGGTCAAAGCGATATGCATGTGAACTATGAACACATGTGAACGCTCGCAAGATTTATTTTCATTTGAATAAGTTTGATGGAGATTGATGGTGTGGGATTTGGATTTTAGAACTGCCACCCGTTTAGTTAAGCCACTGGAAGTTGTTTGTCAGTGATTGTAAAGGTTTCTCAGAATTAAAATGTTATTTAAATTAGGTTTTTGAGTGTTTTTTCAACGATTATAGTTCATTTCATTGGACTAGTTACAGAGGTGGTTGGTTATTTAACTTCTTTAGTGGTAGAACACATTTTATTCTGATGAAGAATTTCAACTGTGAATTAAACGCTTTTAAATAAAACTATAGTAACATAGGTTTGGAAAAACTTATAAAGTTACAACCATAAGTAATAAATAAGACAATTTTTTTTATGGTATTTCATTAGAAATGCTTCTTGCGCTTGAAATTTGGTCAGAAGTTCAACAGTTTTATTCTACAACTTATAAACCCTGTCTCAAAATTAATCAAAACCCAGCTTCAAGATGTCCATCTGTACTGTTATAAATATTTTTTTATCAATTGTAACGTTTATCGTCACATCATCAACAACTTTTGTAAACATCTCCATTACCCGTCCCACTACGATCCCTTTGTACTTAGCGATAAAAAGTCTCGGATCTTCACTCGAAATCCCTTCGAGATAATTTTTCTTCACAAAATTGCAGAGAGAAGACAGAAAAGTGCGATGATAACATGAAAAATATGTTTGTGAGTGTAAGAAGTTGAAATGCATACTTTTGTCTGCTGTATCCATGAACCGTGGTCCTTGAAGCTTTTTCGCTTTATCTGCTTTTATGTTCGTTAACTTTTTTCTTCTCGGCTTTTGATTTCAACAGAAAAAGTTCAAAAACTTCAGCGATCGTCCCTCAATAAATTGTTTGTTTTGATTTACATTTGTCACATCACAATTCAACTCTCAGTTTAGAACACGAAACGATCGGAAATGCAATTCTTGCAGTAATTTTTAACTTTAGTATCACAATTGTTGTTCATCAAATGTTGTTGTTTCTCAAACTTTTTTTTCCTTCGTCTCGATTTTTTGGTGTATAAATTAAAACTAAATTAAATCACGGGGATTATGTAAATGTTGATTCTTGTCTACGATGATTAATGTTGATCTAGAACAAGGAATTCGTTCAAATTGAATTTAAATCTTCACACACGATCAAAACGTTTTCATGATTAATTGAAAGCGAATTGAATGGAAAATAAAAAATGTCACGTTTAAATTAATCTTGCGCTGGTCACTGACTAAGGAATTCTTTTTCTTTCTTTCTCTGTCACACACTTGAAATCGCCTAGCTCGACGTCAAACTCTTCCCAAACGATTCTTTGTCTTGGGGGGTTTCGATTGTGGAAAAATATTGAAGCGAGATGGCAGCGCTGAATGATTCATTACACAAAAACTGCATTTTTTTTTATTTGCTGCCACAAATACACACTCAATCGTCACTCGAATGCAATTGATGCATTCTCGCGTCGGTTTCGCGGAAGAACGTCAAAAAATTCACTTTCTTCGCTCGAGAACTTTTTCCAATTCAAACATAAAGCATTTCTGCAAGGCAATCGATTTTTTCCTTTCATTAACAAAGCAATTCATTCAATTGCCGCTTTGGGACGGAAAAAAACTTTTCTGACTAATTTGCGAAAAAGATTTTATTTGTTGCTGTGACATTGACAACAATCCCATATGTGAAATTTAAACTTTCCGATTCGTAACCGAACCCAATTAGGCACATCAACGACACTTTTGCTTTCAATTAAATTTAAACAATTAACAAAACATTTTTTTTCAATATCTTTTAGTTCACTTGAGTTGATTTACTAAAAAAATATTTCACGAGTGACAGAGAAAAAAACTTGATTCCATTAAAAACTGCAGTGGTCGACGAGCCCTTCGCAAAGGTGCTAACAGAAACTGTTCAACCGAAATAATTAACATACGAATTTAGACACTTTTTGTTAATGACACTTGAGGTCGCCGCATCGTAGACCTCTCCGTTGCCTTTTCTTGCATTCCGGTGCAGTGTTTTTTCGCGACTGAGAACGGACTTTCCACAACTGCACGCCGAACACCGAACGGTTTGAGAAAAATTGCACACGCCGAAGTGCATACAATCGTAATTACAAATACTAGTTTTTCGGAGACTCTCTCCGCTCTGCTTCGTCGTGCAATGCTGGTGTTCGTGAACGGGGAAATTTAAAATTGTGTTCTCGCATGTTTTTCTTCTTTTTTGTTTGTGCAAAAAACTTCTCTATGAAGAAAGGAAAAATTCCCCGCATCCAAAAAGTCATCGTCTAGTTGTGGTGAGTGAGAAAGAAGCTGATGAGTAAGAGAGTGAGAGAGAGACAAGGAGAATGAGAGGCGCATGCACTTTTTAAAAATTCTCAAGTGAACTTTTTTAATTGTAGATATTTGATTTTTCCTTCGGAACAAGTAAATAAAAAATTTCGTGTGTAGTGAAAAAGTTGTGAAAAAAATAATTCGTTCGAAGGGAGAAAATACTGCGAAACTTTCGGCAAGGAAGGGAAAAAAAGCTTTTAAGTAGATTAGGTTTTCATTCAAGGGAAAATTGATTAAAATTGAAATGACAGTTTGATAAGTTTTGTGAAACGCGAAGGTCTTTCAGAGCTTTAAGCAAAGAAGTTGAAGTTTTACTTGCTTGAGAATATTTGTGAGATTAACAAAGAAGCTTTTGAAGACGACAAAAATGTGAAACAAAAACATATTTCAGGATAAGATTGCTGTTTTTTTCCTTTAGTTAGAAATCAATCAGTTTTCTACACAACTAAGACCGAAGACAATTTGTAAAGCAAAGCCTGGTCGCAGTTAGAAAACAAAGTTATTTTGCTAAAAACAATTTGAGCTGTGACAATTTCAGCTGTCACTGCCTTCTTTTCTATGATTGTTCAAAAGTTGAGTACAAATTTAACAGTTATCTGTTGTTAAACTTTTAAAAATAAAAAGATTTCACAATTTTTTTTGGAAAAATCACCAAAAGTCACCAAAACTTTGTGAATTATTTTCATCAGTTTAAAAAACTTTCCAAAAAGCTTCTTCACTTTGAGTTCTTTTCCTAACCACATGTTTTCACTTTACCTCAAAGTTCAACCTTGTAACATTCACTTCACAAAAATACAACCCAAACTGTGGCGAAAAACTGTATCCCAAAAGTCATTGTCTTGACCACCGTCCCCAGAACACTTCCAAAAACTGTTCTCGTGCTTGTTCAATCCCAAAGCAACTTGTTGCAGCATGCAGATTCCGAACGGGAACGAGCGGAAGAAGCACGAGGTGGAGAAAAGACAGTTTAGAATTGTTGTTGTGGAGCCATGTGTGCTTATGTACGTCGGTTGAGCGAGAATTCCGACTCACACCCTCTGGTACATAGCATTCAACTGGTTGCTTCAATGTGTACAACCAAACACCGAATTTAATTGTTTTCCTTTTTTGCTGCAGTGACACAAAGCTTCGGACTATGAATTCGGCCCAGAATGGGAGTTTTGCTTTAATTGCTTGATGGCACAATGAATTGGTCGACAATGTACGGAAGAAAAAACCGCAAAGGCACAGGTGTTGTGCCTTTTGAACTTCTTTGGAGGTAAACGGTCAGCAAGCGATGCGAACAGTGTTGGAAATGAAGTTGCACTGTCGATTGAGGTTAAAAACTTCAATCCCAGATAAAAGACGTCCTTTCTGACCATCCCCAATTTTTTGCCGCACGAACGACTGAGCACGAGCGAATTTCATCCATTCTTTTGATGAGACATCCTTGTTGATCCCCGACCACCCCGCTACCCTGTACATAACAGTCAATATTCATTTATTTCTTCCTTCTCTCGAGCAGATTTTTTCGTGCTATAATTCTGGTTGCTATTTGTGCGATAGATTTTCTGCAAGACTGGTTTCGGAAGCCCGTTCAGCAAGCAAGGAAAAAAATAATCCCAGCCAGGGGGCAATTCAGGGCGAAGGCGAACGCGAAACAAGACGACGGTTTGCTGGAGCGTCTCTGTTTGCAGCCGAATAAGCTTACATCTTGCACCCTTTATTGCTGTTGTTGTTCAAGTTCAATTACCCCGAAAAACGAGTGAATAAATATTTTGAACACAGCTTGTGTTGCTTTCCGACGTCGAGGACAAGGCACCGACAAAAAATCTTCTCGCTGACGAGATTTATGAGAATGAATTAAATTAAAAGGCAACGGTAGCGTCTGTGTTGGAGATTCGGGGGTGGGTGGGAGTGATGTGGACACAATTGAGAGATTTTTTGAAGTTTTGTTTCGTTAAAATGAATGAAGAATGCTTTTTAGGTTACATCGCAAAATATTTTGAGTCCTAACCTCAAAAATTTAATATATTTTTAGTGATAAGTTTGACAATTTGACAAAATCTCTACACAGTAACCAATATTTTAGTTGAATAACCGGTAAAAACTTCTGGTTGTTATAACATAAATTGAGCTTTTTAAAAGCTTCAAGAATTCTTGGAAATCAAAATCGAAATTGTCAGAAGTTTTGAGCTTTTCAAAACTTGCGAGTCTCATAACAGTAAATTATGAAAATTAGTTTATACTTTTTAAAAGTCTCTTTCTTCCTAACCTTTTCATACTTATCACCACCATCACGTCATCTCTGTACACTCCAATTTTACAGTAAAAAATCCGAGACGGCGAAAATAAAATTTCGGCAAGGCTCGTCAGACAAAAGCCAGACATTTGATGGAATGAGAGAAAGATTTTCGTTTATTTTTCATCGTTTCGGGCGCTTATTCGGGGCTGTTAATTTGGATTCTTTTTATCTCTCCACTTTTCCGTAGCAGCCGATATTTGGGCAACAGGTTTTTGCTGCACAGCACGAAAGAATAAATTTTTCTGTTATTTCATTTCCCTTGAACCGAAGCGAGCGAGATGAAGCGAGATGGTGAGAACGAAATAGTTTGAAGCAACAGGCAGCTTTCGGGAGACGAAAAAGTTTTTATATATAATTTTTTCGCTTCCTTCGTCTTCTGGCGATGGCATGGGGAAGAAAATGGGGCAAACAAGTGCTTGGAATGAGTTGAAAAGTCTTCCTTTTCGTGTTGAATGGAAAAATAAGGAAAGAATCAAAAGTTTTTCTTCGAGTTCTCATGCATTCGGCGAGTTCAGGTGAAACTTCAAGTGATAGCAATCAAGCACCGTTGTACTTACCGACAATGTACACCATATCTTTGGACCACCTCTGAAGTTCACGTTTTATGAATCGTCGCTCTTGTATACAACGATAGTAAGAACAATCCGCCATTTTTTATTGTCCAACGCCAAAATTTTATAGTTTTCAACACTTTCAAAAGAAATCACATCAAGGGATGCACTAAAGTTAGCCAAATCACTTGTCACAAGGCGATGTGACGCAAAATCACCGAATTTTAGAAACATTGGCGTTGTTGATAGTCGTGACGAGATATGCATTTGATTGTTGTCTGCTTAAACGTGATAAAAATGCTTTTTGGTCAGTTCAACTTCGAAGTTTTACTGTTTGATTCACTTTCTATAGTTTTAATGTTCCACTTTTCAATGTGTTTCAAAGAAATTTTGTTGTCTTTTTTGCTGGTTTTAGTTTTTTCAATGAAATGACACTTGTTTGAATGCACGTGTTTTAGTTTTAATATCGTTTCAGATAGTTTTCGTTCAACTGTTCACTTCTGTCTAATCAATTTATAAGCACTTATCACGTGCAGCTTCTTTTTTTACTTGTTTTGTTTCATTTTCAATGTTGTTTCAAAATTAATTTCTAACCATTCGCATCTTCTAACGCGAATTTGAGTTTTCTTTTAAAAACACCTGATGCTTGTTCTGTTATTGTCTTTTCAAGCTTGCTATATGCATACGGCATTCGTTTGAACGTCTCACTCGCTAGTTTCTTGCATTTTCTTGAACATATTTTACAATTTTCCTGAACCGTCCACTCTTCTTCCACTAAATTGGACAGTCAATCTACAAGTGTACTCTTCACCGTTCAACTTCCCGAAAAATATTTTAACGGAAAAAAGTTCCGAACACCAAAATAAAAACTCAGCAAGAGAAAAATCCGACGAATTTGTCTTCTTCTTCTTCTGTACTCTTTTCCTCTATTAAATAATATTCTACTGGCTGGTTTTGGTTTTTTTCACCCCCAGTCGTCCAACAACAACAGCAACAGGGAAAAAGTTCTTTCTCGCAGTGTATCCGAATGAATATTTTTAAGTATGTATGCACTTTTTTTTGTTCGCCTTGCAGAAGGAAAAAATCCACTATTCGGTATCTCTGGCTTTGCTGGCTATGTTTACTTGCGCCACTTGTAGTGGTGAGCTTTTTTTCTTCTCATTTCATGATTGTGCAGTGAAGGACGAGAAGAAGCAGAAAAAGAAGCTCACAAAATATGTGTGCAGTGTGCAGTGTCTTCCACTCCTTCTTCTTTTTCTTGCTTTTTTACCACCCACTCGCTTGCACAAGTTTTTTTACTCCGTCTTCCAGATCACCAATATCAAATTTTTTGTTGGCTCGCCTTATATCGTGAGTGGGGGGGCAGTTTGCGTCCACGAAACCCCCTTTTTGCGCTCTGTTGCTGCTTTTTTTCGTGCTTTTTTAATTTAAAATTCTCAAACTATCGCCTTTTCATATTTTATGTGCACTTTTCTCCGCTTTCGTTTTAGCAAGAATATGTCATATCGTTGGATAGCGACATTAAGACGCCTTGGATGCAATCTATTTTTTGCTGTTTTCCGTTTTTTACTTCACCCTTCCAAGAGCTTTAGCTGGGAAATTTTACACCAAATGTATTGAATTTTTTCATTTATTTTTTAATCATTTTTCGACGTCGTCTCCGATGTTCACACGGATGCTTAGAGCTGGGCTTGGATTGTGTAGGTGCTGCAATGCATCACACTCGAGATAAAGAGAAGGACGAGGTAATTTATTATGACACACACTCGCTGGAGGTTCAAATAGTGATGCAGGCGACGATAGATTCTCTCTGCAAGAAGAAAAAATAACGAAAATTGTTATGACAATGCTTGCGACAAAAAATATTACAAATGATTCAATTAAAAATTGAGGTTTTCGCCTGCGTTTGGAGGTGAGTTGTGTTCAGAAGTGATAAAGTGTCTTGAACTTGTAATTGTAATCTTGTAATTGTTTTGGTGCAGCTCAGTATTGAACTGGCAGCAAATGAATTTTTAGTTTATTTTTTGAAGGATTGGTTTTTCGTTGAATTTTTCAATTTTCTGTTGCTAAGTCTTATCATAAAATATGATTTTGTACCAGCTTGAACTTGTTGGGATTAATATTATCAATCCTAGCATTAACCTTAACGTCGATGACCCTAATACCAACGAGAAGTCACCCATCCTAGTTCAAAATTTAATTTTCATTTTCTCGATACAAGCGACAAGAAAAGCAGAACCTTCCAGTAAATCAAACTCAAATTTGCACAGTTTTGTCATCGAACGTTTCTTCGAAGATTTGACGTGCTCGAGTTCCCCAGCACATAACCCTGCCGTTCTGTAACGCCACGTTTTATGACATCTAACGTATGCCATGCAGGTCAAAGGCTTCATTTCACAAATTTCATTTTCGTGAATCCTTGAAAGCTTTTCCATGCCATTTTCATTTCGACTTTGATTTGAAAACTTTCTTCTCTCGTTGAGGAAAAAGTTTTTTTCTCTCCGACTGAACATTACATCAGAATAAATAAAAACATTAATTCTACCTGTTGATATTACATAAGTCATGCACATAGCACAACTGAACAAATTATGTAAGCGTCGAGATGTTTGAGTTTTCTTTTCTTATCCTTCGTCGAGTACATAACAAGAAGAGAAAGAAGTACAAACAAGCATGCAGCAGCATTAGAAGGCTAGGAAAAGCGTCTTCGATCAAAGACAAAGCCGCTTTATGAATGAATCGCTATGTACGAGTCTCATGAATGGATCAAACGGTGTGTTCACATTCCACAATCACAAGCACGCAAATTAAAATGCAAAAACAGCACTGGCCCTTCATTCGGAAGCACATGCAAGTCCATACGCTTCCATCCCAATCAAACGTTCCCGCTCGCGGTGCATGATTTTGTTCCCTCTCCAAAGTTTCCACGCTAACATCCCCGACGACTCATCAGAAGACTCTCACTTTTGTGCAATATACGCACATGTGCGAAAATGTCAACAACAATAAACTAATTGCTGACTGCACTCATCTGTTGCACATTCTCCGAATGCCAGCCGATTGTTTGTTTATCGGCTTCAATGGGATGTAAAATGGGATCAATGGGGATTTCATGCATGATAGGAATCAAGTGACTGTCAATTGGTTTTTAAGCGGTTATCAGTCTCTGTTGGATTCTATGGATTCAGATAGGTTCTGGGGTTAACTGCACTGGTAGAGATTATGCGGAAAGGTGAAAGTTTTTGGAAATCAAAGTTTTATTTTAACTGGCTTTATAATAAGTTTGTGATTTTTGACACTTGTTTGTTATTTTAAAAAGGAAGTTAATGAAAGTTAAGTTTGTGGCTTTTTGGAACTTCTGGAACAAGAAAATCTATTCAATTTTAAGAAAAATACTGTGCAGTGTATCTGTTAGCGACTGTATTCATCTAAGTCACGGTAAATGCTTTCATGCTTTCAAGTCTGAAGTGTTTGCACACATTTTTCTACCCCCTACAAATTTTGTTTTCATTCCCAAGTTTAATTGATTAAAAGTTGACGTCATCATGTTGAATTAATTTTTAAACTTTTAAGTTTTCAATGTTTATCTTAAAGCTGATACGTATTTCAGATGTATTTACTAATCATCCATCTTCAGAGCTGCCTAAGCAAATTTTGTGACTTTTCACTTAGAAACTTTTCAAGAATTTGACGTCATCATCACCAACAACTATCTGAGAAGCTTTAAACTTCACTAAGAATTGATAATCAATATCTTTTGCCTTGTGTATCGCAAGTCCATGCATTAGATTTTCTCAGCGAAGTTGAACTCATTGATTTTTATTCCGTAGGATTCGAACTTTAAGATCAGCGTTTCTATAGAAAAGATTTTAGAAACGTGTTCGCTGCTTTCAGATCCTTCAAGATTAAAGCTGTTTGGCTAAGTTTCAATTAAGTTAACTTTTTCTTTGCAGTCTTCGACCGTGCGATTTCTTTGTTTTTAGCTTCAAGCTTGATTCTCCGTTTAATCGATAATCGACGCGATATCAAATCGTAGTTTTCGATGGTGCTTCGTGCCATCCCCATGCCAACGAAGTTAAATGGCCCACTCATAATCAACTCATCTCAACTATAGATGAGTTTCCTTCGGAAGAAGCTAACGATGGAAAAAATGGAAAACAAGAATTTTTGTGATTGTTTTAGTGCATTTTTTCTCTCATCTACTCCGACGACGAGGGGGAAACAGAGACAAATTCAGGAGAATAAAAAGCGCTGCTGTTATAATGTGCTATGAAGCATCTTTCGCATCTTCAGACAGCGAATACATCTACACAACGAGGTGGCTCGGTGTCAGCGGAACGGGGTTGAAGGGTGGACGAATATTACGGTGGCAGGAAAAAAACGTGAAAAGGTTGGATAAAAAATGTGTCGAGATGGTGAAAAAGTGGGAGACCGGGACGCTTTTGGGTCGGATGGTCGGATGGGTTTTCCAATTAAAATAAAATAAAAAATACATGACGTTGTATATGTGAAGATGGCAGTGCAATTTTTCAGGAGACCCGGGCATTTTAAATGCTTTGAAAGCTAAGAAGGATAAAAATGGAAAAAGTGTGAAACGATGGAGTTTGAGTCGTCATCATTAGACACCATATGCATCGTCGAGCACTCATAAATTGAGCACTTTTTTGTGCATAAGAAGATCTACGAAGGCAAAAATTGTCGATTTTTTCGCTTTTACACGTCCTTGTACAAGAGAAAAGCTTGTATTGAAGTGGCTTTGATGCATTTCCTGCAATCTCGTCATGCACTTTTGGGGAATAAGGATCTGCCGTGCCGGTAAAAAAGTTGCACACCTTGCTTTGAAGATTTTGCGGCATTGTGTTATTTGTTAGTACTGTGGGATGTCTCAAAGTTGAATAATTGTTTCAACTTCAATTCAAAAATTTAAAGATTTTTTATCAACTGTGACAACTGTTAATGTCTGTGCAACGAATGGACTAAAAAAATTAAAACTTTTACTAAACAAAAAGCTCAAATCTCTTGATTAAACCTTCAAGACCCTTCACTGTACTCTTGAACGCGATTTTTGACGCAAGAACCGAACCGCTTTTGCATCACACACACGCTGCAGCATAACGCAACACTTTGTATTGCTCGACATTGACTAAACGTCACTAAAATAAGCAAATCTTGTTCAGCCCGTGAATGTTTTTAGGACGCCGACTGCATTGGAGCCGACCTGAAAATGTTTTGAAAGTCAAATTCGTGAAATTTGTTTTTGCGAACATTTCGCAACTTTTTCGTTCAATCTGCATTATTTATATTAAATTTAACCACCACAGCGCCAAGTCTCCATTCCCGACGACGTCTTCTCATGACACTATCCGAAGCTGGGTGACAGAAACAAGAAGAATTTAGTCGAAAACGCCTACGATCTAGAACCTGAAATTTGATCATGGAAACCGCAAAGAGAAATGCATGCACGCGAAACGGCAAAGAGAGATAAGTTTTCTGTTTATTTTCTTCGAAATGCAATTGCACAAAGATTTGGAATGAAGTTTTAATATTTTCATCTCTTTACGTACACAAATTTATCTAAGTAGTAATAAAGGCGCTGAGAAGCCAGCCATATTTTTCTATTCGCTTTTTGAGTCTATTAAAGCCAATCGTAATGGCAACAACAAAAAACTCTCAATGCAATTTTTCGTGCAATCTACGCGAGTGTATGCAGCGAAAATGCATATTTTCGTTCCAACCTCAGACACGAAAATCAAAACTGGTTTTCGGCCTATATCTCAATTCAAGGACATGATTGAATTATTCTCTTAAAATGCATTTTATGAAGTGAACAAAAGCGATGCAAATGCTGTTTCGGGCAGGAATTCGGTTGAATGGGATAGAGATGGAAATTGACGAGTGCACACTCGGCCACAGCAGAAAGAAGCGTCTGAAGCAATTTCGTAATCGGAAAGACATGAGAAATGAAACCGAGAGTGCAATGAATGCACTTTTGAGGGAAAAAAGACGAATTCGAAGGAAAAAGTGCCCGAGGTCGGTCTTTGGCGATAATTGCGATGATATTGGAAGAGTGTGGTGGTGATGGTGAACTTAAGGTTATGCGCAATAATCGTGCGTCTAGCTGAGTGTCGAATCGTCAGTAATCAGTGAACATTGGATTACGTAATCAACGAAAAATCCTTTGCTTATCATTAATGACTGCAAATTATCATTGCACTGAATGAATCCTTTTCGTATAATAGAAATTATTTCTGATGCAAATCATCTTCATACAGTTCAAATCATCATTTGACAGTCCAAGTCAAAATTTTACAACATAAAAATGTTTTTCTGCATTGCAATTATTAAAATATCATTAAAATATCAATTTGAAATATCTCGAACCGCAGCTATTGATGTCAAGTGTCACTGAACCTCTGCAAATCGTGTTTAATCTGTGCGATTCGTCTTGGCGCCAAATTTTAATTTCGAACCGGTTCAATCGGTTGAGCTATGCTGCAACCTCGTTCAACTCATTACAAGTTGGAAAATCGTTCGCAAATCCACAAACTGCATTTGAAATTCAAAAATTGTTGTTATTGACCGTTACAACTTATCATTGTCCACAAACCAGTCCGTGATTGTTTCAAAACATTGCGAATCGCATCGTAAATTGTCATTAGCATCTGAACTCTGCATTCAGCAATCGATGATGACTGCAACAGGCGTCATCTCTAAAATGCATTCATCGTCAAACTTTCGATTTCTTCAAAGGAAGTTTCCATGAAACTATTTTTGCTTCTTTTTAAGTAAATAATTAAATTAAAAAATTACATGCATTTGTAAATGTGACAAGTTAAAAAAACAAAAAAACTTCGAATGAAAACTTCACAATTTGTAGATGCATCATGGCACACGGGCAACAACAACAATCGTTTGTGCGAGCTTAGTCTCCATAAGTGCAAAATATAAGCAAAATAATTTTCTATGATGTGTTGAATTTAAACACGAAAATGATGATGGAAAAGCAACTTGCATGTGTTGACGATATAAAGCAAAACGTGAATAAGTTAACAACTGAAAAACTTAATGAATACATTCATGTCCAAATGGCGACAGTTCGGCAGCCCCCCCGAAACACAAAAACTGCACAATTTTCTTCTTCTCCACCTCGTTCCATGATTAGCAGCCCTCATGCCACTTTTGAAAATGACTTCGCAATTATCATGTTGGACTTACATGTCGCTATGCTGATGTTCTGGCTGGCTTTTATCTAAGAACCGTTTTCACATGTTATTGCACACACGTTTTCTGTGAACTTCTGTGGGTTCAATTATCAATAAAAAATCCTGCACTTTTCTCAAACGTTCAATTGTCTGTCAACGAATTGTCGCTAAATAACCAAAATCTTGATCGATATCGACTTTTTTTTGTCATACACCGGTGTGAGAAAGGCACTGTTTGTGTTCACGTATATTTCGTCTAATTTTCACTAAATTTTGATGCTGATGGTGTAAATCAACTTTCTGATAACCTAGAAAAACTTTTTTTTACTATACACGTCACTAAACGCACAGCGAAACTCGAAATGCAATTTTTTTTCGCGTTTTTTCTTTCTTCTCTCACTTTTGTGATGCACGCAAGACGACAATATTTGAGTGGAAAGTTGGTGGAAATTAGCAAAACTATTTTCTTGTTTTTGTTTTTTTTTCTAGCCTTCGATAGCACACGAAAAAAAGAAAGAATCAAGCGTTATTGGAAAAAATGCACTTCGGGATGTTCCACTATATAATGAAGCAACAAAAAAAGTGGATTCTGCTGTTCTTTACATTATTAGAGCGACTGAGTAACTAAAGTGTACATAGCAAGAGTGCATGGCTGGAGAGTAAAACGCGAGCCGAGAAATGCAACCTTCAGTCGTGTTTCTGCTTGTCTCCCCAACTCTCTGCTCCCCACCTTCCCCACGACTTAATTCGTTCTACACAACAAAGACTCAATTTTTGCGCCGAACATTTTTATTTCAGCAGTTCTTATGATGTCGTTGTAATACTGCACAAATGTGGATGCACTGTGGCTGCATGTGAACGTGAACGACGGCGGCAAGGAAGAAGAAGAAGCAGCGGCGGTTGTGAATATCCCCGAAGTCGACTCGTACGAACTTAATCTCTTCTCTCAAACCGTGTATGCACACACGCGATTCTTGTTTTCTCCTAGATCCGCACACAGAGAGCGACGGAAAAAGAGTTTTTCCAACTAGACACATGTGCAAGCATCTCTCGGCCACACAAACGAAGTGCAATTGCAATTCTTTTTTATTAATTCATCGAGACAAACAAAAAAAGAAGGTTTTTTCCTATTTTTCTCAACGACTTTGATATGTGGAAATATTTCGTAACCCGAATCTCTCTGCGTACACAAGCACGTTCAAATATGAAGAAAAAGTTCCATTTAAATAATTGCAGCGCTACGGAGTCAAATGAAAAGAAGTCGACGAGAACTAGAAAAGTTCTCAAAGGCCGATTTTCAAAACAAAAAGTCTGCTTTGGGGCAATTTGGAGAGCGTGCAAAAGAGACAGCAACAATGCAATTGCATTTTTTTTCGGCCTGTGAAGGCATTAACACAAGCGAGACGCAAAGCCGCTCCAAACAAAATCTTCGCCTATCAAAACCTGCGAAGATAAAATTGCAGTGCAATTGTAGACAAAAAAGAGTTTTCGGATAAATGCATTTCGGTGGTGTAAGCGTGTGTAAGTGGCACCAGCCCTACACATGTGCACCTTTTACAGAAAAAGTCTGAAGGTTTTTCAGGCACTTTGGATAGGAAGAAAGAAAAGCGACGAAATAATGAAACGAGAGAAAATTTATTGGTCAGTTATGTCACGATTTGTTTGGTCTTGAAGTAGCTAAAGCGAAGCCAACAGATCATTGTCGAGTCCCTTACACACAGAGGTTGAATTTAGACTTTTTTTTAAACTCTAAAGCTAAAGTCTAAAGTTGGAGTTTTTCAAAACCCTAAAGCTAAAGTTGGTCCTTGAAAAAAGTCTAAAGCTAAAGCTAAAGCTAAAGCTATAGCTGGAAAACGCCAAAAACATACCTAAAGTCTAAAGTCTAAAGCTAAAGTCTAAAGTCTAAATTCAACCTCTGCTTACACATCACTTCATCTCAAGCCTTCCCATTCAAATTAAAAAAGACCTGAAAGTTAATGTCAACATCAATTCCTGATACATTTCAAATGTATTGTAGACAAAAGTCGACGAAATGAGTTCACAATTTGCACATTGTGTTAGCATCACAGAGGCTTCGAATGACAAACATTGAAGAAGTTATGAAACATGATGCAAGGGACGCTTCATCGATTGTTTGACATTGTCATTTCGCCATCATCATTGCATTTTCACTTTTTGAAGTCTCGGTTCGAACGAAATGGAAATGTGACCCACTTTTTCGTCCGTTACGACCGCACTTCCCGCTCTTTCGGCGATTCTTCTTTTTGAGAATCTTTAATGGACACAATTCGGTCGATGCTTCCATTATCTCACCGAACGCATCATCCATGAATAAATCATACGCGAAACGCAAGAAAAAAGTAAGTGCACGACATTTATGCACTTCATACAATGCGTTCTTCATCCAGACATGTCTCGATGGCATTGTACTTTACATGCAGAAACGACGAAATTGCATTCACGAAAATGAAAGAAAAAAAAAATTAAACCCCTTCGAAATAGTGCATTTCGCGTTTAATCGAAATTTTCTTCTTCTTGCGTCTCCGAATGTTGGAAACGATTCTGTCGCTGGCTTTTTCGGCTTTTCGTGTGTTGAAGTTGCTAAATGCAATTGCAGTGTACTTAGTGCACACAGTCGAACGTTCGTATGCGTTTCTCTTCGTGTTGTTGTTTCTTCTTGTCTAATAATTGAAGGGAACAATAAAAATAAAAATGAAAATATTGAGTTTTTACACAATGAACTCGACCCAAGGTCTCGAGTTGCGATTTTTGATTCTGAAAATGCTAAGAGAGGCGCAGTTAACTTATCTATGAAAGGGATCTTTTGTGAGTGTTGCGTAACTTAATACAAATATTTTATGACTATTTGATAGCTTTGTAGCTGGTTTCAAGCCAAATCACACATTTATGTTCTAGCAAATGATTTCAAGATCTTTAAAGGAAAGTTCTTAAGTTTAAGGCACGTCAAATGACAGCAGAAAGCATTTATCTGAAACCCAATTTTAGGACTTTATATCAAATTCTTCATTTTAGATAATAGCGAAGAAAGTAACCCAATATTGAAACTATTTTATTAAAAAGCCAACAAGATTTACTTTTATTCAATTTTATTCTATTCTATTCCATATAAAACAACTGCGTTTCAAGAAAAACAAAACAAATCTTATCTCCGATCCCCGCAAATCCAATTTACAAGCTTCGCAGTCGCCAAAGAAATCTAAATCTCGTCGAAATCATATTTTTTGCTTATTTCCTAAGCATTTTTCAGTATATTTTGAAGATAATCTTTTGAACCCTGCCTTGAAGTGCATTTTTTCATTCTCGCGATGATCTTGAACGAAAAAAAGCTTGAAGATTCAATAAATTTATTTAATTATGCACTTTTTGTTCACTTCAGCATAGAATTGTGAAACGGTGAAATTTGATAAGAACAAAAGGAGTTTTCAACTTCATTTGCACAACGCAATAGGTTTGAATCTCGTCAATGCAGTCAATGCAGCTACCGCGAAATTAATTAAAGCACTCGTTTAGTTTCATGCGTAGATCTCCGGTTTACAAAAACACAATGCAACTTTAACGTGCAATCTTCGCAAAATACGGAAGGTAAACCTTCTGGGATTTCCATCCTGTGATCTCTCAAACAATATGTTTCCTTACCCCTACCCAACACGGTCTTAACCCCACAGCCAACGCAAACGGAGCGATGAACATTTATCATACAAGTAATGATGGATACGAAAAAAATGAATTGTGTTGGAGGTTAACAGGGGAAAAATAGAAATTTTGAAAGTATTTTTAGAAGGAAAAAGTACAGTGAACATCTGTAAAGTTGCAATGGTCATATTTTTGTAGAAATTATGACTTTTTTCACTTCTGATGAATGACTGTAGACAAAGCGCTGACTAGCACGTATTATGTTGTCTAAAACACAACGCGTACAACAATTTCCTATTTTTACGATTGTCAGTCTTATTTGATAAAAAAATCTCCACCTTTTAAACGATTCCATTGCTTTCTGCAGTTAAAATACTAAGCTTGACGAAAACACGAAGCAATTAAAAATTTCACATTTTAAATATTACTACCATTTTTACTCTCCAATTGACACTCGCCTGAAGTTACCATGCATGGTAACCAAGTCTTTACAGTAGAAGCACCAAGTCTATAGAGTAGAAGCACCAAGTCTATATGTTTAGTCTACTATTCTATAGATTTGGTTACCAAGCTTTGATTTCAATAAATAGACTTGGTGTGGACTTACTCAAGACTTTGGTATAGACTTGGTTCATGCATGTTGGTTCTATACTTGGAAATTTTGCATGCGAATCGCATGCTTTTGTTATATAGACTTGGTAACCGAATCTACAGAATAGTAGACTGACTCTATAGACTTGGTGCATCTACTCTATAGACTTGGTTACCATGCATGGTAGACACCTCAACAAACAATTCAACTTTTAGATGTTTCTCTGTCCGTTCAGCTACTCAGATCAATATTTTTCAACCGCCAACATATTTTCGCTGTTTTATTTTTAAATTATTCCATTCAACCAAACAAGAACAAATGCTAACGAAATAAAAAAAGTTCGCATCCTCAAATCAAACAACCATATGGTTAAAAAATAATTGCAAATACGGCAACGGAATGAAGTTTGTACGCATAGAACAACTTTGGTTTTTACTCCCGTGTATCATTAAAACGCTGAACAAACACACGAGTCGTCACATCCAGGATAAACTTTGGAAGTGCCTTGTGATGATGACGTTAAAAATAAATCGACGAGCGCAGTGACAGTTCATCGTGTTCCATGTGCATTCTCAATTTTAACGATTTTCCAGTTGCCATTATTCGCATCGGTGCGAGTGATGCAGCTTTGAGTCAAAAAGTGACGTTTCGCAGCGTCAGAAATCTGACGTCGACGAATCTGAGTTTCACAGCAGTACATTATTGCGGATTTTGGCGTCTAACCTCGCGTGCAATTTCGTGATTCAAAAGCAAATGCATTTTGATGCAGATTTTTTGCATTTCAAATGAATTTTTTGTTCTGAAAACATGATTTGAAAAGAATTACTCATAAAAGTGCGCGCTTTTATGCACATTTTCCTTGAACATGCATGCATTTTTCAACTTTTAATTTAGATCTGAAAAAAAATGATGACAAACAAAATTCAATGTTTCCAGTCCCCGCTTTGTGGTGCACTCTCCATCCACTCGAAATGACTTTTGTTTTGATACTCATCAGTCCATGATTTTATCGCAATTTCTCATTATTTTCAAAATTGCAATTGAAAAAACACAGCGATTCGAAAATTGAAAAAAAGTTGCAGTTTCGCAACACTTTCCCGCATTGATTGGTTGCAGTTTAAAGGGCTTTTTAATTAAATTTTTAACTAGAAAATGTCATTCAATGTTTAGAAATCACAAACACGAGTTAGTGGTATCAAAAAGTTAAAAAAAAAAAACGTAACTTTAAACTCTTGACGTCATCACTGAATCATCCCATCAAAAATTATTATCAAAATGCACATTGCCAGACACCCAGAATCGTAAAACTTTATCAAGAACCGACAATCGTTACATCAGCGCAAAATAAATTTCGCTTTCCGTTGCATATCATGTAATATCCAAAAAAAATGTTCTTCTTGCAGC
>JPYR01000068.1:25964-41242 GCA_000775305.1 Belgica antarctica | reverse complement strand
TCTTCTTGCAGCAGACATCGCCGAAAAACAGCCGCAACATGTACGCAAAATGAAAACGAAATTGCACTGACCTACTTCCATGGTTCTCGCTCTCATCGTTTCGCTTTTTTGGGCCGTCTGGTTCCACTTAAAACTGTATTCTACATTGCCGTTTTCGGGGTTATTGTGTTATGTTGTCTCGCTTCGTTGGCTGGCTACATCTCTTCGTTTTCTTCCTTTCGGGACCGGTTTGTATTCTTTTGAGTTTATTTCATTGAAGCTTTTTTCGGTGTCTTCGACCCTCAAGGCGTCGTCATGGGCACGGAACGAATTGCAGATAAAAGAAGACAACTCGAAGGCGACGAAGCTTTTACGTGTTTTAAAGGGATTCAATGGAGTTTAATTACATTTTATGATGATTCTTGTTCAATGTCTTGTTAGTAATCATTGATGAAAGCTTGTAGTCATAGCTCTGTTGTCAATGATTAGGCAACTATCGATGATTTATGGTGGATGATATAAAATTGAGATGATTTGTCATTTCAATCAGTAGTTGATGTTGATTTTGTTAGCAGATAGTAAATGATTACGAAGACATAGTGTTATTTACTAGCACTGACTTCATTTTCATACAATTTTGATATTATTATTTAAACTTTAGGTCAAGACAGGTCATTGACAGCCCGCTGTCATCAATACTCGGCTTTGAACTGCCTGCTTGACTGGATCGTCCATAGCCAAGAATTTTAATGATAAAATAATATGAACCAACACTGATGTTAGACTGTTACCGATTTTAATGACATGTTCATCAGCCATCGACTCATTTAATAGCGAAAACTCCACTCGTTTCTTTACAATCTGTAATTTTTTTGAACTTTCATCACAAATTCTCTAATTTTCAATTTAAAGATCCAGTCTGCAATCTTTTTTGTGAACACCAGCAAGACAGTGAAAAACTTTTATGCATCAAAGCCCTGCTATACATAGCCAAAGTTATCCAACCGTGATGCAGCCAAATTATGAGCTGAGAACAAAAAATCTCCAAGGCCTACGAAAAAGCAGCAAAAACAGAAATCTGCAAAGTACATCCATTCAAAAATGTGCATCAAAGTGCATTTTCTCTCACTTGTTCTTTACGCTGCGATTCGGGAAACTTCAAAACTTCAGACTACGGCTTTTGTCTTGAAGTGTTGTGTACCAGCGTTGTCGAGTTGTGTGCCATCTCGTCACATTTCACTTGTGTAGGTTCTTGAAAGCGCCGAATTCAGACAGTCTTTGACGGGTTTCATCGTCTCCTTTGCCTGCACTTCTGCAAACATCGCTCAGAAGAACATATAAAAGTTTCAACTCGGCCTGCCATGGCCTTGATGAGTTTAATATGCGTGCAGGGCTTTCATGTCTACAGCATTTTTCAGCTTTTTTCGTTTGTTGGTTTCGCTTTATGCACATTTCCATTGCATCGGCGAGTGAACACGAAAAATAAAATTAGTTTGTGCATTAAATCTGAATGCAAAACCAAATATTGCTGCACAGTTTGTTTTCATGTAAATGTAAAAGTGTTCATGGCAACATTTGCCGATGAAGAAGAAAACAGAAAAAAGGTTTCCAAAGTTTTTCATGAACGTTAAGTTAGATGTTAGAGATGAAACACTGTATACGTAACAAGTGGACTTGATTTTGTTGGGACAAATTATAGTTGGGACGACCATGAATGTTATCTCTTTTGACTTTACTATGAATTTCAGCAGAAATTGTGCATTGCAAAGAATTATTTGAGATTTGAAGTAATATTGAAATAAAAACTGCAAATGACGTAGACGTCGCAATGTTAAATCTTTTTTTTTTTGATTCTTATGCTGCTATTTAATCAAGATGTTTTTAAATTTCGGATATGCCAGTAAAGGTTTGAGTAAATTTTTGAACGTTCTTCTCGTGACCTCGACGCAATCAGTAAGGGCTTCACATCGGAATAGGTACAATCCATCTATGGATTCTATGAATGTTTAGTCTTTAAAACTTTCTCAAAATTATCAAAATATCTTTGAGTTCATTCATTCTTAATCTCAAATTTACGGCTATCTCGTTCTTTCTATTTATAAAATTCATAAAACTTCATTACACAACACCAACACAAATTCAATCACTTGATAACAAGCGTTCAAATACAGTTCACGCTAATCAGCAAAGCGATAAAATATTCAATTGTTGCCTAGGTCATGATCGCCATAAACCCAAAATTGCTGATCGAATCGAAAACTTTCGCGATTCATCTGCAAATTTTCATTCACAGCGTCTGAAAATCATTAAACAACCAAAAAGTCTATTTTTAAAATGCACAAAATATGTGAAAACCGCAAAATTTTCCTTCGCTTTCCACATCCGGAAAGCAGACGCGTCTCGTGAATCAAAAAGCGAAAGCATTTTACGAATCACGCAAAATTTGTTTTCTCGTTTTTCGGAAAACTCGTTGCACAGATTTTCATTTTCCTTTCGGGGCGAGATTGAATCGTCTCGAGAGTGCATTTTCACTTTCCATCTGCGCCGGCATCAAAAGCATATGCGAGTTTTGTGTTGCAAACGAGAGGGAAACTCGAAACACAAATTTTTGGTTCTTTAAAGCCAAAAAACACAGTTTTGATTCACTAAATCTCTCGCACTATCTGTGAATGGCATGTTGAGCTGGTGTGAGTGTCTGTAAAGTTCAGTTCGTTGAACGGATTTTCGGCAGATGCAAATTCACGTTTTCGAAAACATTTCGCAGTCTCGTATGCATCCGATTGTGTTTGCCAGAAACTTCACCATCGGCACACAAATTTCCATTTAGCGCTTCAACACAAAATCCTGTTCGAGTCGTGTAGCGAACTTGTTGCATCGTTGTTGGCACGCGTTTTCGGCTTTCGATTGGAACGACCTTCAACTCGTTGTGTCATTAGGATACGCCTCGAATCACGTCGAGTGCATTGACTCGCGAGTGGACAACAAAGGTTTTTTGTTACGTCGAACCGATGCGCTGACAAAATTTCACATGAATCACGGCGCTTGCGATGAATCTTTCCGTGATTAATGCATGTAATTTATTGCAATCGCGTTGAATTGAACAAAGTGGACGTAAAACCATACTACACGACAGCCGTTCTTCAGTTTAATTCCTTCAAGATTTAGTAAATGTCTTCAGCCTTGAAATCAGCTATCCGAACTGTTTCCATCACCAACACACGAGAATTTTAAGTGTCGTCGATGAAACATCGCGTTGGAATATTTGTTTAGAAGTTAGTAAAAACTTCCGCGTATTTAATCAGCGAATTGCATTTAAAACCCGCAGTTTTTTGTGAACGAGTGAAATGTCACTCGAAAGTTCATAAAAAGTTTTGTTTGCATTTGATAATTTTCGCTTGAAAACCAAATCAACGACGAACGGCAGCTTGAAGACAATTATTGCACTTAATTATAAATTCAACATCCGATTCGGGATTCAACGCAATTTCCGCCGAAGAAATCGTGTTTTAGAGAAATCATCAACAATGAAGGTGATTGGATGACATCAACAGTTAAGGAAATGTAGAAATGATGGCCGTGGTGTAGGTGAAGGGAAAGTTTTGTAAAGTTTCAAGCGAATTTTCAGCGTTTAATTTTTGTATCATTTTAAGACTGAAACATGTCAACTTATTTGACAAATATTTGTAAGAAACTTCAAGCAAATTCTTGTGAACTTGTGCAAAAGTGAAGTTTTTTGTACAACCTAATTCGTATGCAAAAAACTTTTATTCAAAAATCACTTTAATTTACATTATTGAATAAAAATTGAACAACGATTCTTAAAACTGAAACTCCAATCTCAATTTATCTCCCCACTTTCTGCATTTCAGCCAAAATTGTTAAGAAGGAAACAACAGAAACTATTCAATTAGCAATGGCAGAACTAGAAGTCATCTCAATAATGAAAACTATGGTTGATAAATAGTTGCAGCGTGATTCGAATTAGAATCATTTTTCAAATCACTTTCTAAGCAGCCTAAACAGTGCAGTTCGCCGCTAGTCGAGATAACGCGAAAACTAGCGCCAAACTGTTCACAATTTGTGTCATTGTTTACCCATGATAATTTGCACATACTAATGCACTTTCCGAAATTGATAACGATGGAAAAAAACTCATTACACTCGATTCAATTTGAACCTATTTTGTGTAACGAAAAAAATGTGGCATCGACGATCAACCTTGAAATTCATAAAAATTAACAACAAGCAAACGAGTCAGCGTCAATTAATGAATAATTTTTTCTCTTTCTGATTTGCACAGCTAGATCGAGTACAGAAAAGACAATGTGATACACGAAAAATTATTCCATGAATCGGCATTCAATTTGCTGCAGCAGTTACAACAACAAACTGCATTAAAATGAAGTAAAATTGACATTTTCATGGTCACTCGTATTGTAATTAGGCATTACAAGCGAATTGATTTTCATTCGTTGCTGTAAATTCAGCAAACCCGTTTATTAGGGTGAATAAGGGCAAAAATCATTTGAGAAGAAGCAGAAATCGTGTTCAGTGGATGTGTCACTTGAAACGATCTCGCTAATCCTAAGCGATTAAGTTGTTTGTAGTCGTGCAACGCTCAAAGCTCCAAGCCAAAATATTTGAATTTCAATTCGCGATTTGTTGACAATTAATATTTCTCGTGCCGCACAGGAACATTTTTATTTGATGCTTTTCTTGGCTGTGTAGATAAATGTTTGGCATTTGTAGAACCTTAGAGAACAAAGGTTCCGATATTGACTGTTGTGAAGGCTGCTTGAAGCGATTTCTGGACTTTTAAGAGTGGAAGTTGATCAAACAAATGGGAATTAAGACAGTTGGTTGTGTTAAAACATGGTTTTTAGCTTAAGAAGTTTGAAGATTGTGCATTACGTCTTGACACAGAACATTTTGAAAGTGGTAAATAAAATTAAACTATCTAATATTTGGCTGCCGACTTGAAAACTTTTTATCTCTTATAATTTGAAGCTTTCACTGAATTTCCTAAAATAAGTTGATTAGAAAATAGAATATTTGGAAAGTGCAAAAAAGAACAAAATTAACAATCAGAATACAAGCATTAGGCATGTAAACCTTAAGTTTTTGAACACTTTACGTAATCAATCACTGAATCTCATGGATTATGATTAAACTGAAAATATTCAAGCACCTGAAGACTGAAAGAAAGTTTAAAATTCTGAGTAAAGGCTACTTGAAAACTATAAATAACAATAATATTAGCTTCCTTAACAGGTTTTACAACAAAAATTTGATATATCAGATTCAAGTCCTGCAGAAATCAATTAAAATACATGTTTCAGATCGGAAAAAGACCAAAACTTCTTAAATTAGTCGTGTTAAATGTCGCTACTTTCTGAAAACAACTTGTTTCTTAATTTTTTCACCTCAAACATCACAAACGCAAGCGTAAATAATTTAGTCAGCATTCCTAATCAGTTTCCATCATTTCAGTAATTCAATTTACTACAGAATTTCACAACAAACTTCCCCGAAAACCTGAAAGCTGTTCGTATTCTCCGAATGTTATGAATAATTTACTTAATCTCCAGCAGTCAATTTTGACCTGCCTGAAAAGTGCAAACTCTGTTTATTTAGCGATGACGTCAATGATAATCAAACGAGTATTAGGCAAGCTTTGTTGAGTCAGCTTATAAATTTATAATAAGATTCTAACTATCAAAATCAAATGCAGCTCAAGGTAGTTGCTTTATAGAATCGCGCACTGCATCAGTTTTTCAAAGCCTGTCGATGAGTTTTGATTGAAAAATTCAATGAACATTATTTCCGAAGTAAACACACAAAATTTTTCAAATGCACAAAGCCCCAGCAACGACGAAACTCTGCGAAAATGAAATTGTGGAAAAAGAGTCGAAATGTGCACGGAGAACGACAAGTAGTCTGAACGGAATATCGATTTTTGCTTGTTGTTACGATCCACTCCTTAAAATATGATGCAATTAAGCGCAAGTAAAAATTGCTAGTTGAAAAAAAATTGAAGAGAAAGAAGGAAAAAATTCCACCCCAAAATCATACCCAATTTCAGCCACTAACACCAGCGCAGCACACTACGGAAAATATCCTCGAGTCTAGTTCTTCCTTCACCCACACCCGGCGACTGACATCGTCGGGTTTTTTCTGCTATGTGCATTTTAAGGTTCTTTTTTCGTATATTTTTAATGTTCAAGGAAAAAACGGAAACTACACGAACACCAACGACGACCCAGAAGAAGAAAACGAAATAAAAGTACGCCATACACAAACAGCGGCAAAAAAGCTTTCTTCCACCCTGTTTGTGCCCCTTCTAACCGGATAAAAAAAAACCAATTTTTGTGTATGTGCATTCTGCGGGGGTGGAATGGTGAGTTATGTATGGAACTTTTTCCACAGCGAAGAAAAACACAACGTGCTGTACTTTTTTTTTCTCTACAACCGCACGAAAAGCTCAAACCTGAAATTAATTTTTAATGGAAGATTCTTCTCGAAGACATCGGTTTTTATATTTATTGCCAAATCAATTTTCATTGCACATCGTGTCGTTTGAGTTTCCAAATTTGCGATCGCTTAAAGCGGCTTTCTGATCAAACACGCTGAAAACGAAATCTAACGGCAAATGCAGCTCGTTTTAGAGAAACATTCAAATAAAAAAGGCGAGATTGGGGACTGTTCGGTTGGAATCTTGAGTTAGTTGAAGGCTAGTTTTTGTTACATTTGTTGCTTTGAAATGATGAGAGTGATTAAATAGCTTTTTATTCTTGAAAGTTATGACTCAAAAATTCCAGTTTTCGGGGTTAGACTGTAAGAAAAGCTTTATTTCATGACTTTAACCTCAAAATTTCGCCATTTTCTTTTTAATTCTTATGAACATAAGAAATCTTAAACACCAATCTCATTTTAAATCTTATTATAAAAAAAAACTTGATCATCATGACATTACCGCAGTACACACCCCATCAACAACATCTACGAATATTTTAGGCTAAAACAAAAACCAGTTTTGATGGCCGAAGTTGTATTTTTTACCGCTATTAAAAGATTGTTGCATCGCCAGTACTTTTTCGCTGGAAATCTACACACAGCGTTTGGATGCCTTTATATTTTGTTAAGCACAGCAATTGTTGTAATGATTGAGGCTCGGTGTTGTTGATAGAAATTAAAAGAAACTCGTTTGTGTCGGGCATTGCTTCTAGTAATTCGTAGAATCTTTTCTCAGTATTCGATTCTGGTTTATTCGTGTAATGAAATTTAATTTTCTTGCTGTTATTTTGTTGATGTTTTTTTTCGCATTCAAAATTTACAGTTTTCTACATCATCGTCTCCCACTTTTTGTGCAATTCTTTTGAATTGGAGAGAATGTATGCGAAGATAGAACGAAGTGAAATTAAGAAGATTAAATTTCTCATGCATAAATTACTACGAAATAAAAATGTGTAGAATTTTTAATGCCGCGCTCGAAATTTACGATCTACAACACCAGAATTTCTTTCAGCTTTTTTAATTAGCTGGCTTGGAGGTTGTGTTTAAATTGAGGTTAAGAAATATTTTTCACTTGCTACGAAAACGGTGAAAGGAAAATTTTGTTATCACGAAAAGTTTGCATAATTTATGCATAATTTAGCATGAATTAAGCTTCTAAAATGCACGTTTCTGTTGGCTGATTGCACCTTGGTGACCAATCAAGGAGTGACATTTGTTGTTGTTGTTTGTTAGGGCAGTGCATAATGGCCTTCAAAAAACGAAGAATTCAAGGGAATTTGTGGGTATAAATAAGGTCGCAGATGAAAAGGTTTTGCAGAACTGAACAATGCTGGAGTTGGGAAGAAGTTTGGTGCAGTTTTATAAGGCTTTAAATGCAAGGTTTCAGTTAGGCTATAAAGTTTAGGGCCAGACATAGCATGTGAAAGTTAACAAGGGCTTTAAAGATACAATTTAAGATTATTCAGATAAACGAGACAGCTAAACAAGGTTTAATGCTTGAAAATACATTGATAGTTTAGTTTTGTCAAAAATCAAAAAATCAGTTTTAATTGTGTCAAAGTTTTTTTTCTTAAATTTTAACTTTTGCATGTCTTTAAAAGATCTAAAATAATATTAACTGTAACCAGTACTTTCTTTTTATAGCCTTAATTCTTGTTTGACACTTCATCAACATAAATTTCATACAAACTTTAAAGTTTACAAACTTTTCTCCACATTTTCTATCGTTTACTTAATCATTTGTCACTTTAAAAATTAAAAATAAAACATCGAATCTTAGTAAAGGCAGTGTTGCTTCATTTAATCAAACTATTCACAAGCTTTTTTTTGTGCGAGACCAAGAACCTAAGGTTCAATGCATGTTAATTTTCGATGTGCGAATGTGTGTTTCAGTTCTGTTTCATGTTAGAAGAAGAAAAAAGTTTGTTTATTCGACGAAAATGTTCGCTCAAGCCGAAATTTATTGAGGAAGGCCCTGGAGAGAAACAGAAAGCTTATAAGTTGCACCGAATGGCGCAAAACACGTTCACTGGCTGTGTTGGTTTCTATTTATATCAAATGATAAGAAATTTTGTTTGAACAGAAGGCGATGAACGTTGACACAGAAAAAAACGATCTCGACATTGAGTCAAAGCGTCAAACTGTACAAGAACACATCGATAAGACATCAATCAGTCAAGCAGCCAATTTGTTCTTTGCTTCTTTTAATCACGCATTCGGTGGAAAGGCCTCCGCAAAGTCTTTTTTCCCATTTAGCATTTTATAGGTAAAAAGTGCAGCAAAAATGAACGTTCGACATACAAGCAAAGATTACGGTTTCGCGTTTCCATCAAACATCAAAATGTCATTGACGTCATGTGCACTTTTTAAAAAGCTTTCAAGGAAAATCGATCAATTTTAAGTGTTCGATATTTTCAGCAGGTGAAGGAAGCAGTAGAAGTTTAGACTGCATTGATTGGCTGTGTTTTCGTGTAATTGCTTTGAAGGTTTTAGTTTTCGGTGCATTTGAACTAGATACTTTTGAGGCTAGAGCTGGTGTTGGGGTGTTGGTTGTTGGCAATGGTTTTTCAGGGAATTTGTAAAAACTTTCTTTGCTGTTTAACATAGGGAAGACTTACATCAGTTCAGTAGGTGCTAAAGTTGGTCACAAAACGTGCCAATTTGGGGTGACTATGTGATGGCAAATCAAGTTAGGACATATTTCAGTGTCTTACACACTTTTTATCGATAGATGTTCAAGGTTGAACACTTTAAGCTAAAGGCTAGTACGAAAAACTCGATTTTTAACTACCTGTACACTCTGCACATTTTCAATCACATGTCACCCCTAAAATGCCTTAAACAACTGAACATTTCATACCAAAAGATTCTCAACAGTAATTCAGCTGTTAAACGCACGCAATCAACGTTGCAAGGTGTTCCACGATAATTTCCTCGATGATTCACGGAAATTTGATATCGCATTGATATCGAGCACCGGGCTGATGAAGTTCAACTTGAAGTGATCTAGTTGCAGATCTCGAGAAATTGCTTTTTGTTGGCAGCTTGAAGATCTTTTAGTGCAATTACGTGTGCTTTTTTATCTAACTTATCAAGCTCAACATCATCATTTTCCGTGCACCGGATGTGAATGCAAAAATATTTTTCGTTTCGGTTCATTTTACCGCAAGTAGGAGCAGAAAAAAGCTCGAACAAGAATATTAAAGTGAATCTTGATTAATCTAACTGGGAACAGAGAAGTTTTAAAATTTCATGAGTGAAGTTTTTTATTTCGCGTTCGCCGTTTTAGAACAGGGCAAATTGAAGTCGAACTGCTTTTTTACGCACACACACACCAAACAGTTAATTATAGCTACGCAGAAGACTTTTGCGCTGCTTTTTTCATTTACAAGTCATAATTTTTTCATTTCCATTCTTCGCCTGTTCTACCGCTTTTTTGTGCGTACTTGCTGCCCGGTTTTTTCATTAACTCAAAACTTTAGTTTTTATATTTTTCGAACGGGTTCACTCGATGGTTGTTCGATGATACGGGGGAGAGTGGGGCGATGTGCATTAATTATTCATGCAAGAGACATTAAATGCAGAAAACATGTACTCTGAAGCTTCAAAATTCGCTTCGTGGCTGATCACATGAAAATGATGGCGTGTCAGTCAGAACGTTGATGAAAATTTCAGAATTCAGGGTGGCTGGTGGGTGATTAGTGGGTGGGTCATGAAGGTTTTAATGGTCCTTTAAATACTATTGATGTTTTAAAAACATTAGATCTTGTCTGAATTGGACGCTAAACTGATTTAGCTGTTAGCAGGATTGAATGTACAGAAGGATTTTAAGCACGTTGTTTGACAATGCCTTGTAGTTGTATGTTGAGGCGAACTTTGAACTAGTTTATGGCTAGTCCAAACAGTTTTGAGAATAACTGAACACGAACATGACTTGAATTGACAAAATTTGAGTTGGCTTAAGCTTGTGACTTAAGACATAACTCAATTCAGCCGTTTATTGTGTTGTCTCTTGTTAAAGGTTTTTTTGACAGTTTTTGGTCACTAACGTTGTTCTGTTTAAAATTTTAAGAAAGACAGAAAACTGGCTAAAACTCAACATGTCTAAATTAAACTGGTGACCAAAGCCGTAATTATCATCGTGACTCATATCTGACCACATTTCAACCACCATAAACTCCTACATCAAAAACTTCAATCGAAAATCATATTTCAACCTCAAAAAACCCGAAAACCTCAACCTTCTACACATTCCTTCCACTCAACTTGAACTCGGTTCAACTCTCATCAAGTCAAGCAACGTTATTTGGCAGTCTGATCTCTCCAGTGAAATTCAATCCGCTCTAAAATTCAGGATCGACCGCTTATACGTAGCCTCGAACTTCTTTTCTTCTTCTCGCTGTTGTGCTTCTCCATCTCGCTTCTCCGAAATGTCAATAAACCTAAATAAAATGCGAAACAAAATCCGGTGTTCCAGTGATATGTGAAATTGTTCTAATCAATGTAATAAAGCATCTTTTAAACAGCGTTCGCATAACTTTTCTTCTTTCTCCCCACCACAGTTCTTACACAACCGGAGATGGGAACAGAAATAAAAAGAAATTTTTCGCATCTCACGAAAAAACAACGCGCACCATCATGTGTCTTTCTTGTCTCTCAGTTTTCAGCTTCTAAAGTCGTTCAATAAGCGAATATCTTTTTGCAAAGTCGCTGCAATTAATCATCTTTTCCTAGCTGCATCTCGCTGGCATGATGTGCACTGACGCACACCAGCAAGAATTGATCTTGAAAATGATGCTTGATCACTTCACCGTTGATGCATTCTTTTTTAAGTAGTTCAGTGCACTAAACTTTTGAAAAAGGCAACAACTTCTAACCACTCCGAGTGATGGACACGTTGAGGTTCTTTTGTGTCGGGCTTTGGTAGTGTAAGACGAACCAAATTAAACAGAACCGTAAACTGCACTAATTACCATAATTCAATAATTATTGATCGGGATGTCTTGCGATGATGATGCCTTTGGATGTTTTTTTGCAGCGCCGCGCATCAATGAGATTAGCTATTAGTTATGTTGTTTTGTTATTTACGCTTTTGCATAAATTACGAGTTAAACAACTACACATGTTCTTCTGACATTGATGTCTGAGAGTGCAACCGCAGATGTGCACGCTGTTTGAGTGGGCATCGGACGCGTAATCGAATTATTTTGGTTATTGTATAGATTTCTTGATAATAGTTGGTCTTTGATAATAGTCTGTAGTTTGAAGGCATGTATATGTAAAGCACCACCAAAGCAATTACCGTGTAATAAAGAACCACTAATTTCTGCTTGTTGTTATAAATAACCACCGTTCAAATATCAACAAAAACCGTTGAAAAAGTTGCGGCGTGGAAGTTTTGTTGACGTTTCACTCGGAAATAAATTTTTTAACGGTTTTTTATCAATTTAAATATCAACTTGAACGGTGGTACTTTATAATACGATCTTTTATTATGTGGTACTTAATTTGGTGGTGATTGATTTGGTGATACTTGATACATACACTCTTGTAGTTTGGGTATACAGCATTTCATATCAACTAGTATTTGAACTGTGTAATGTCAAAGTTGTGCTAATGTGTTTTTTTTCTCCTGTGAATTTTTATTTGACTAAAACCTATAACTGAAATTTTCAATCAAGTTTCAGTTGTGAACTTCAAAAATGTCACTTCACAATTTACCTGACAAGTTTTTTTTTATCCCAAAATCATTCTTGTTGTTTATCTTTTGTTCCCACAAGCAATCAATTCCCCAACTGAATTATAACCTCCGCTTCCACCTTTCTAAATTCCATCCATTCCAAGTTCTAAAAACGCGCTGAAATCTCGCTAATCAACTTTTTCAAATGGCATTTTTGTGTGTGACATGAAAACGACGAAAACGTTTAAAAACGCAGCAAGAAGAAAAGAATATTCACAACCTACGATAACTTGAATTCGAGTGGAACAACTCGACGGGGCGAATAAAAAGAAGGAAATCACCGCGAACGACCGACTGAGTCTCTCTGTGAACATGCAGGCCAAATTCATTCTTTAATTTTCTTCGTGCACGCAAAAAGCAGCGAAAATGCTAACCAAAAGCCATTTAAAGAACAGAGTCTGTTGTGCATCAGTATCCTGTTGCCAAACATACACAAAAACACAGCAAGCTAAATTAGAGTTCGTTGGCACATGGCTGACGATGTCGTAGTCGTCGATGACGTTGATGATGATGATGTTTTTTGTGCAAAATTGAGTAGCGCAATTTAGAGAAGCGAAATGCAGGTTTCATGCGTAAGTTTTCTGCAAAAAAGTCTCTCTCGGCAGTTCGTTCAGCAATTTCTGCGTAAATTGGCATTAATTAAAATAAAAATGGCCTTGAGACTTGCTGCAAGTCAGTGAGAGAAGAAGATGAAAAGAAGGAACGAAACTTAATTATAGAATGAAAAACAAAACTTATTAGGGATCGGGAGGGAAAGAAGTGTTACCAATGCAGAAAAGTAAATAGTTGCAAAACTTTTGAATCGGACGGGACTGGTGATAAGGTTAACAATGTCTACAAGGAGAACTTGTAAAATTTTTGGTTGCCTAACAATGTCTACAAGCACGTTTTCATTTTTAGTGTAGATACTTACAGGAATAAAAGTACAAATAAGTTTACATGAACAATCAAAGAGTTAAAAGTCTACTAAAACAAACATTTCTACATCCAAATACATGTCTCTTTTCTTTTGGGACGACTTTATATCTTGTTCTAGGCAGAATTTTTGTTGATAAAGTAGACATGTAATATACCGTTGGAAAGCTTATATATTCAGCTACAAACTATGACAAAATTAAAAATTACAATTAGGTGATGACAAGTCTTTTAAAAATACGTCTACAAAAAGTCTAGTTCAAGTTCAGTAGACATTGTATGTCTAGTGTAAAAGTTGCCTAGATCTTCTAACATTCTAAACACCTAGGAAACTTTCAAGCTAACAAATTTCCATGAACATTCACTCAACTTCCAGATTCTACTCCTTTAAAGCTTCATTGCATTTCAGAATCTCAACGAATGGAATAAAGCAGAGAACCGACAAAAACCACCTGGCGTAAGACAGAAATGTAAAGCTGAACACAATTGACAAATTGGGAAATGGAAATAAAAGATAGCGTTCTCTCGTCATCTTTCGAAAAGGCAAAATATGCATTTATTACATCTTACGTTGAAAGCCATTCGTCATGTGTGCGAGAAGGAAGGGAATTCACGCTGCACATTATATAAAGTTCATTATTCGCCAGAAAACAAGAGCTTTTCATCATCTTTTAGAGTGCTGAATTTTTATCGAAATCGGATGTTCCAGTGTGAGAGAAAAACAGAAAAAATGGCTCGTACATGAGTGAAGAAATGACCTTCCACAAGACTATTGAACGAGATCTTAAAACTCAGCGAAGAAATGATTACATTTTTTCGTACGCAGATATTTTAAAAAAGTTTTTTGACATGCAGTCGTTGACTTGGAGTTTCGGACGGATTTTAAAGCGGGAAGACCTTGGGTTGGATTTGAGAGGGTGTGAGTAAGGGAAATTAGCGTTTTGGGCTCCATTTTTAGATGTAAATTGTTAATATTTAAATAGTTGGTTAAATTTTATTGAATTTTAATTAAATAGTTTAGTTGGAAACGTAGTGGAGGTCATTAATGTTTGCTTCTTTTAAAATTACAGGAAGTCTGCAATTTAAGAAAGTGTTGCTTTATAATTGAATCAAATCAAAGACTATCTCTAAAAACTTCAGTTCTTCAAAGCTTTCAAAACTAATTCTAGTTCACAGCTTCAATTGCAAAATCTTCCGCAGCAAAAATCTCTTGCTAAAAACTGTCTTCTTCATAGAACAAAGTTTGAACCCAATTTCAAACGTGTTTCATCCGCAAAATAATTTTTTCGCTGCGTGCCTTTTGCTGCGCTATCTTCTTATTTCATTTCTCCGTGCCATCTCCAAGCCAAATCGACTGGCTGTATTTAATTTTTCAAGATATAATTATTTTTGTGTTTAAAAGGAAGCACACAAAAAACTACAGTTTTTGCATCGTCATGTATGCACTTCTTTCTAGTCTCTCTCGCACTGGTATGATGATGAAAATAATAAAAAAGATTTTAGTTGAATAACGACAAAATACTAGAAAATGAGAAAAACAAGAGGCGAAAACAGAAAAAATCAAGTTTTACAAAAATGACGCTCGGGCAGCGTGCAAGAGATGAAGAACCTCTGAAAAGCAGCAGGCAACAAAAAAGCGCAGCTTTCAATCTAGCTTGAAATTATCGCTAAATGCTAATGGTCATTTGACAACATTCTCAAAGTTAAATTTGCCGTTTCTGTTGTTTCCATGCCACTTTTAAATACACCCGATGGTGAAGCTGTTCATTGCCGGTTTTTTGCGCTATCTCTCTTTCAGATTTTTTTTGCATCGCACCATAGTTTAACGGCGAAATCAATCACCCATTTCCTCTCAATAGCGCTCTAGAATGTGTGTACGCATATCAAGCTAGTCCATCATCAAAACTGCTACAGTTTTCTTCTCTCTCTTCCATCAATTTTGCTTTGATACCCTGAAGTCGCTTGAGCTGTAGCCCAGTTGGAAATGTTTATTGCAAAGATATGCTTTGGAAGTTCTTCAATCAGGAAACAGCATTAATAAACAGTCAGTTGAAAAATCCTTAAGAAAGCTATCGTAAGTCAACTGAAAATTGTTTCTTGACTTTACAGTCTTCTCCCTCAAAAATAGTAG
>JPYR01000067.1:151398-197100 GCA_000775305.1 Belgica antarctica | reverse complement strand
CACGATTGATCTCGGTTGTATCGGGTGATCCCCAGCCTTTCCACATGTTTCACAAATGTTAGATAGTAAATGGCCATGATTGAAGCTTGGCTTTTGTTGTTTGCAACTTGACCTTCATATCTAGCACAAAATTATCAACAATTCAGAAAGTTTCGGTTGTTCTTGATTTGCATTTTCCGATGATTTTTTTTTAAATGTTTTTAACTTTTAACGGCTAAAAATTAAAACATCCAAGTACTGCTTTGGTTAACCGGTTTTTACAAAACAATGTGAATTTCATTTTGAAAACACAAACAAATCAAAACAAGCCCATTTTTGAGTTAATTAGGGTAATAAATTAGATTTACGACCGCGGAACGAGTTACTCATTCAGTCTCTTTGTAGATGTGTCAAGGAATGTCTTCGTCGGACAAGAACACCGACGACAGCGACCTGAATCAGATCAGAAATTCGCAGGAACTTCGAGCCAACTTGCAGAACATTTCGTCGATCCTGAACACAGGCCTGTCGCCGGAGACACTGGACATCTGCATACAGCTGTGCGAAGCCGGAGTTCACCCACAAGCTTTGGCTAACGTAATCCAGCAGATCCGCCGTGAAGTTGCACAGATACAGCTCGATAATCGAACTTCCGAGTGAAGGGTCGCCAAAAGACAAGCGAAGCGGCCAAAAAACCGTATCAAGTTGAGGATCACGCTTATCTCATTGTTAAGGAAACAACTTCCAGTTGATTTTGCACAATTAACGTTAATCTCTTCAAATTTAATTCTCAAATTGTTCATTTTTACTAATTAATTAAAATGTAAAGAAGAAAAAAGTTTGATTTGGCTCGACTTAGAACTTTCAGCTCAGTCGGAGAAGGAAGGCGACGGTTAAAATGACTGCAACACTCATTACGTCGGCGGGATTGGTTCGAAGGGAGTCGTTGCTAGTGTTACAAAGGTTGTTCGGGCAGCATTGAGAGCACGCATAGAGTTTGACTCGCTCCCCGATGATGATGCACCCGTTCTCGCACTTCACGGCGCAGTCCCGCTGCAAACTCCACAATTTCTTCTCGCTGGTCGAGTTCTTGTCGCTCATCGTGTAGCTGAATCGTTTCACAACGCAGTGGCTTTGCTCAGCTTCGCATTTCTTGGTCAGGTTCAGCTGGCGCGTACGATTTATGTTCACGCAGTTGTCGAAGTCGTTCATCATGTCGCAGCTGAAGCAGTAGAGCTCCGATTTGGTCTCTTGCGCTTCTTTGGTCTTGTGGACGCTGTTGAATCCTTTGGTCGATGCGAAGGCTATCGAGAAAAGTTCTTTACATTCTGGGAAAAATCTGGGAATTGTATTTTACGCACCATTTTCAATGCAAAGCATTAGAAGAACGATGGCAATTGATTGCTTCGACAGCTGAGCTGTTGCTTCCACTGAGGAACTCATTTTACCCGCAAAATTTGGCACGGAAATCACTTTTAATAAATAATTTTTCTCTTTATGTCGAATACGAATGAAAATATTTTCTTATCATTGGTCGAGGTGATGGAAAATGCCACCCCATTCCACCCCCAGCAACACTCGAAAAGCTAGTCCGCACTTCTCGTCAACTTTTCTAATTTATTTTAGGCTTTTAATAAATATTTACATAGAGAACGCTGCGACGGGAGTTCACTCGGAGATTTTCAGCCAGTCGATGTGCGGTCTCAAGAGTTCTTCCCTCGTCATGCCGTCCAACTGAAGACTCGTCTGTCTCACGTAGCTGACCAGCTTCTCCAGTTTCGAGTAGTCTTCGCATTTCATCTCGAAGAAGCGTCGCCACAGCGCACTTGCCAAGATTTTGTCGTCGCTCATGAGACCTTCATCGTAGTTGATTAGCATGGCTTGGAACTGCTCGGCCAGAACGGCGACTTGTTTACGAGCTGCAGAAGGGTTATCCATGCTCAGTTTCTTGGCTCTCACTTGCACATCAGCCCACATCGCTTCAACGACGCAATTTCTCAGGAACCGTCCGTCTTGACCAGTCTCGGGGCCTTCGTTCATGACTCGAGTCAAAATCAACCAGCAATGCAGTTCTGTGACAAGGAACCAGGAGTTGAATGTGTCCGGCATGCCGAATTCTCGAAAGAAAGCGTCATAATTGATTTTGTCAGCGACGTTCTCGTACAACAGGGCACTTGATGATCGCAATCTCTGAAAGATTCACAAGGATCAGCTTTGACTTCCGGAAAACTTCATTGAAAAACTCACCGATTTTGAATTCGCGAACTTTCCCATTAGCTTGCCGAAGATTCCCTTGTTTTCAGCTGGTAGGATGGCTGTCGACGAGTATGCATTGATTATCTGGCTAGGGATCTGTTTGTGGTTGATGACATTCACGGAAGCGACCGGAAGAAAAGTTCTAGAAAGTCTGAACGAACTTCGCATCAGGTTCGTCTACGAATTAGAGCGGGATCAATGAAGACGTCGTGACAATGGAAGGACTGAATACTTACGCAAAGGGCTGGCCGTAATAGACTCATTATTGCGGCGTGTGTGGTGATTTAAATAATTTTTATGAGAACGAAGAGATAAATCTTCCTGTGTTTATGTTATTCAACTGCACACGGTACGAGTGGAAGACTTTGAAGTTTGAATTTTTGGCCGTTAAAAATTACTTAGAATTTCAGGTTGCGTTAAACTTGCACTCGTCTTTTCAGCACAAGAATCCGATATTTATTGCTGAACCAGCTTAGTTCCTTTTATTTTCTATTGAAAATTGATAGAAGTTTATGAAGAGAAAGCAAAATTAAACGGGAAGTTTCAGAAATCAATTTTAAACCTTCTAGAATTTCCTTAAAGAAAATTTTCAGCATTTGCTGCTTTGATATCAATGATAACTAATCTATCATGAACGTGAACGCGCCTTGCATTTCAAAGAATAGAGAAAACCCGCATCAAAGATAACTTGCAATCAATGCTTTCAGTTATGTTATCTTAACAGAATTTATCGCAGAAAGCAGTTCATGAAGTAAAGAAAACGTGAATCATTTGATGACAAATCGTTGCAAAAGTTTTGGGACTTCGTTGACTTGCAGATTCGGCGTGCAATTTTCACCTACCGCTAATAAACTGTTTTACACTTATGAGTCTTAAGTTAAGATTATAAAGTCACAATCGGAACCTGCTTCTGAATGACTTGAAAACATGTTTAAAGTGCTTAAAGTCTTTCACTGTCAACAGTTTAAGGATTAACGACATATCAATCATCGATCTTTGATTGTAGCGTTAAATTCTGACTAAGTCGACTATGCTGTACACTAGACGAAAACGTAGCTTTTTACTAAAATGACGAGTTTGCAATCAAAATGCTGCTAAATCTTTTTATCTTATCGATCGAATCTAATCCCATCTATAAATATTCGATTCACTGATTTTAAACGAAAATCCCCCGAATTGATATAAACTTAGGCGTTTCAGCACTGCACGTATCATTTTGTGGATACTTTTCAGGCCGTTAACATGTGAGTGGAAATTTGGACGTGGCAAAGTGCGAATAATTATTTGAACTTCCTGCAGGTTAAAGTTTTTGTGTTTGGCATCCTTTCTTCTCACCTACTCGGTGATCAATGGACAAGGCTCTGCACAATGCCAGTTTTTTGTTCAAGAAGCAGGATACACGTGCTTTTTATCGAGTGGAAATTATGCGAATCAAGGCGACAGTTTGGTAATAACGGGAGGGCACCAAGGTGGAAACCAAGACGTACACGTCACAAGACTAGTCACAAACAACGCCGTTTTCCGATCACGACTGGTGACGATTCCAGCGGCATTTTTCACGCGATTCCCGAACCTTCGGCATGTTGAGTTGCATCAAGCCGAAATTCAGTTTGTGTCTGGCCTCCAGTCGTGTCCGAACCTGGAAGTCTTGAGCTTAAACGAGAACATCATTGCCGGTATCGGCTCGGAAGCTTTCATCAACTGTGTGAACTTGCGGCAAATATCTTTGGTATCGAATGTTATCACTGGTATCAACGCCGAAGCCTTCCGCGGCTTGTCAGGTCTTCAAATTCTGATGTTAAACGACAACTTAATCGAAAATTTGAGCCCCGGGACGTTTGATTTATTGCCGTCGATTCAGTTTATCGGTTTGCAGCACAATCATTTGACCGAACTTCCAACCGGTCTGTTCAACCAACTAACATGGCTTCAAAACGTTGCATTGAGCAACAACCGAATTGAGAGAATCCACACAAACGCCTTCCAGGGCCTGCCTGGTCTGTTCAACCTCGACCTTAGCCTCAATCTCATCAACACCATCGACCAGCAAGCCTTCTCCAACTTGGCCAATCTTGAACAGCTGTATCTCAACGAAAATTCACTGGTTCGACTGAACTCAAACTCGTTCGCGAACGTTCCACGGTTGGAAGCTATCAGAATCGACATAAACCGTATCAACGAAGTGCAACGAGGTTTTTTCACAAACTTTCCGATTTTGCAAACCGTAAATGCACTTGGAAACGTCTGCGTTGACCGTTTCTTCCAACTACCTCAAGATCAAGACCTTGCTGCTTCCTTTGAGACTTGTTTTGCCAATTGGGATAATGTAGCAACACAACCTGTCGACACAACGACTCATGGTTTTGATCCAAGCATTCCCGGAGTTGAAGACACAACGACTCAAGGTTTTGATCCAAGCATTCCCGAAGTTGAAGACACGACTCAAGAAGAACCGACAACTCCACCACCGGTGACTCCACCAACGGTGACAATTCCAGAAATCACAACGCTGGCACCAACTACAGAAGCCCCGACCACCCCGACTGATAGTGCCGGCACGTTGTCCCTCAGCTTTGCAGTCGCGCTGATGATTTTCCTGACCATATTTGCACTGTAAAACTACCAGCAAACAGACAATAAAACGCGGAATATGCTATCGATAATCCTTCTTGTTACGTCTGTAGATAAAATATTGATTTTTTCGGAAGCAAAAACATTATTAAATCCACGTTTGGCCTTAGTCACTCGCGAAATCCCACTTTTTAAGTGGAAAACTAAAAATGGGTTGGTAATAAACGCGACTAAATTATGATTCATTAAAGTTTAACGTCACGGGATGAAAGTGCAGTTGTTGAACATGCGGGTGACGCATAAGGGGAGTTAAGTTGTTATATTCATAGGCCCATTGATGATTCTCTAGTTCACTTAAAAATAATCCAAACAGCCGTTCAGCAGAACAATATAATTTCATGTTAATTAAATTAATTAAAAAAATTGAGTTTTTTACTACATCAAATCAAGATAACAGCATTTTTTAACGGTTTTTCAAAATTCAAATCGCTCAAGCAGCGCCCCGCGAGTAGAAATTTTCCGCAGTGTCGAAGTAAGGAATGCTTAACCGAAACACTTGACCGCATTCGGTTTCAATTTCAATATTTAAGTCGCATAATTCGTGTATTTGGACACTTTGAAAAGTGCAAATTCGAGAGATTACATGTCGATGTAAGTGCTGAAGCCGGAGGTCGTGCGGAAACGGCGCTTTTTGATCAGATATTCTCATTCTCTCACTCGCTCTTTCAGTGAATTTCTTTGGAGGACAATTAATTAAACTTTAACGGCGCCCAGAATGAAAAGAACTCTAACCACGGTGGTCCAGCAGAACGTCGTTCGCCGCGTGAGTACAAGTTGAAGTGAAGGGCGTTGTGGAAAGACGTGAAATCCACTGAAATTGTTATCGCACGACGCTTGCATTTTCACACTTTCCCTCATGTTACTTTTCCCTATCCACGAAGGCGGTTTCTTATCCATTGGCTTTCTCATCATCGTTTTAGGTGGTGCCGACGCGAGATAACTCACAAATGAACGCTGTGAACAAAATCAACAACTTACCGAGCGTTTCGGTATCAACCCAACCGCGCTTCGTTCGCCAGTCCGTGTACTCGTCGAGCCAGGCCAGCGCCAGATGTTTTATCTGCGACGAAAACATCCTCGGCCAGGCCACGAGCCTCACAGACTCCGAGACCATCACGTCGCGCGAAAAAGTCACAAAAAAGCTGGCGAAGATGGTAGGCGACGACTTTTGCGTCATTGTGTCAGAGGACGACGTGATTTGCCGGCGTTGCCTCACTCTCTTCAACACCATGGACAAGTACGAGTCGGACTTGGAAAACGTTCGCACTCGACTGCGCGGTTTTATCAACAAAAAGTATAGTATCGAAGATGATGAGCCACCAAGCAAGATGCAGAAGCTGAACAGCGGTAGCCCCGGCTACAGTCGCTTTCAGAACAATTCCGAGGACACGTCGCCTAATATCGTTCGGAAAGTCGCGGTGGGCCGAGAAGCCGCAGAGAACCAACTTAAGAACCTATCAAACACCAACACAACAAACAAGAAGGGTCCGATCAAGCTCTACAAGTGCATAGCCTGCGAGTTTAAGACGACCGACTTGCAAGCGTTTCAACCGCATTCGAGCGTCTGCAAGGGCCAGGCCAACAAGAATCAGAATCAAACATCGCCTGCTACGCAAACTCGCGTCATTAGACAAACCTACGCTGGAAATGCAGTAAACACAGTGCGCCAGGTCGTAAAGAGCACGGTCATCGAAAAGTCGCCACAAAAAGTCGGTGGCACAACCATCGTCCGTAACAGTGTTCCTCAATCCCAGCAACAGTGCCGCACTTGCTCGTTTAAGACCGCCGACCGCCTCTTGTTCAACGAGCACCAGAGAATCCACATGAAACAGCGTCCATTCAAGTGTCGCATGTGCTTGGAGCGATTTGAAACACGCGAAGCTGCCCAGATTCACGCAAAGACTCATCAAAACCCGGCCAACGGATGGAAGTGTGGAATCTGCAGTCGCCAGTTTGTCAAGCGCGAAATGTTCGACGCTCACATGAAGACACACGAGAAGTTTAAGTCGGTGACTCAGGAGGAAGTCATTCTCTTGGGCAAGCAGAATCTAAAGAACGCCGGGCAGATCCAGAAGCCGTTGACCGACATCATCAAAGAAGCGCTGAGCGAAGACGACCAAGACGCCGTCAACGAACTCATCGAATTCCACTCGTGCAACTTGTGCTCGCTGACCTTTGTCAACAAGAAACTGTACGCCCAGCACATGCGAACACACGAGACGCCCGACAAGGCCGAGACCAAGTCGGCTCTGACCAAAGGCAAACAGCAAGACACTTTGGGCGACCTTGAAAGCATATTCGAGAAGATGCACTCGGAAAACGCCCACCACACGGCAGCCAACGGCGCTACCAGTGACAAGAACGTCTTGATCACGACACAAGAGGGTGGAATCACTTACAATATCACGATTCCGCAAGATGATGTTCCACAAGAAGACGGAGATGATGTGAGTTTAACAGCAGTGTATCTTCGAACATTCGCTAATCTTTCATTTTTTCCAGAAACAAAACGTACGAATCGATATGCCAGCTTTGGGTGGCGATGGTGGAGACAAGGATGTCCATGTCAGCATGCCAAGTTTACACGGCGAAGACGAAAACACGCAAAGCAGTCAAGAACACTCAGAAGTTCAGCACATGGAAGGCGAAGCAATTCCCATGGATTTGGAAGACTTGCAGAACGCCGCTGGTGATGGTCAGCAGTTGAAGTTCATCGTGGATGAGAATGGCCAGTTCTTGCAGTTGGACAACCACATTCTGACCACAGACGCTGAAGGAAACCAGATCCTCGTGCAAGGAACTGACCAAGAACAATTGCAACATCTGCTACAGAGCGTTGGGGTCGACGGGAATCAAGTCCTGGTGCAGTTGCAAGGAAACGGCGAGGAAGAAGGCGAAGGCACGATGATGCTTGGCGATGGAAGCCAAGGGCAGATGATCTTGGTACAAGGCGCAGATGGCGAGAGTCAACTAATCGATGCTTCTATGCTGCAAACAGAAGGCGGAAACTTGATCTTACAACAAGGCGCCGATGGTGAAACGCACTTGACCACCGCCGACGGTGTTCCCGTGTCAGTTTCCTTCAGCGGAGAAGGTGGCGAAGGCCACATTACAGTCACAATGGCTTCAGGTCATGAAGAAGGCCAACAGATTTTCCTTCAACAGCCTTTGGAAGACGGCGTTGCAGAAGGTCACGAAGGCGAAGTTCTTGAACAATCCGCCGAGACGGCGTCGGAATTTTCGCAATCTCAGGAAGAGAGTTCGCAAGACGCCGGTGAAGATCCACTCGCCTCACAAGAAAGCCAGCTGGAGACTGAAGAAGCGCTACTTGCTACCGAGAACGCCTCGTCAACGACAGATGCTGCTGCGCCGGAAGAAACGTCAGTCACTGAAGAGAGTTCTGAGATGAAACCTGAAGAAGAACCGAAAGCAGAGGAGACTGCGTAAAAGGTGAGACAACAGTGATTGAACTTTGTTGGTCCTTTTCACTGACTTTGTCGGTTTATTTTAGCGGTTCCAACAATTTAGCGACTTTTAATTGAAGATTTACATTATGGTTCACCGTAGTACATGGACACTCTTCGCACGTCTTGCTGATTTGTACTACTAAACGTAATCTTAAGCTGTACGAGCGATTTTGGGAGCGTGATTGAGAGATTGAGTTGTGTTTGGAGGTAAACGAAGGGCAAAATTCTATTGTGTAAAATAAATAAACTAATTAGGCTTCAGTCCTTATCAAATTAGAAGGCAAAAACAGAAATTAATGCAAAAAAAAACTTTAAATTAGTTAGGAAATGATTTTGTATGAATTATTGTTTAGAGATGGGCTGGAAACGAAGAAAATTTCTTGGGACGCCTCGCTATTAAGATTCTTTACAATTTAACAAAAATAGATTTTAAGTTGCGCAATTCCTTCACTTTTTCTTACTTTTATGTCGTTTTCATTCGTTTCACTCCTTATCACCAAGTTTGCGAGCTTCAAAATTGCGATCGCTTAAAGAATTTTCTTGAAGCTCTTGATCAGCTTCATAGCGCGAAGCAAGGTCAGTGCAAACAAGCTGGATTTCAGCTGGAATCTGGTGATACTGGGCCTTTCGATCGATTTTTACAAGAGAACCTAGGTTTTGTAGATGGTTAATCAGCCTGTTGGACCGTTTATGCTTTGATTTAGACACTTGGTCGTCATCCATTGGCACTTGGTCGTCATTCACCTTCGCACCTTTTTTTATCAACTTAAAGAAATTTTTTGGCGCAAACTCTTCATTCATCATCTTCACCTTGATTTCACTCCCCCGGCTACACACGAGAGAAAAGAGAAACGACGTTTGTACAATTAGGCAATTACGTTGAAACTAGAGAAGTTATGAATTATTATTCTTAGCTTGTATTGATAGAATTCTTCGGAAAAAATATATTGAAAACAACAACAAAAAATATTTTTATGAATTATGGAAAATCAATGAATAAGTAATGTTAATAAATCCACAACAAAAAGCTGTAAATAAAAGATTTAAAAAAATTGTAAACCAGACTGCGTTTTGCCGGCGTTTTTTGGGGATCCACGTGACGTCACGAAATATTTTCTCTTTTCGAACTCCGCGACTTCGAAGAAATTTTCATCGACTCGGATGTAAACAAAGATGTTTTTCTTGAAAAATACCCAGTGTTTAAGAAGTGCAGCTAGGAATCACAATGTCATCGTCGCCAGGAACCTCAAAACGAAGAAGCGAGTGCCGGAGATGCCTCGCAACGCGTCCACACAAGAGGGCAACAAGATTTCCCCGTTTGGATACCTGCTTTTAGTAAATTTGGTGCAATTTTCACTAGAAATCAATCTAAGCCATTAAGTTTTAGGCTGTCCCAGTGACGACTTTCAGTCTCGGCTGTTGGCAAGTGCAGAGAAAAACGTGGAAGGAAGATTTGATCAAGCAGATGGAGTCGAAGCTGCATTTGCCCGCTCAGCCGTTGCCCGACAACCTCGACGACCTTGAATCGATGGAGTATCAGACAGTGTCGGTGAATGGTCGATTCCTGCATGACAAAGAGATGTTCCTTGGACCGCGAGGACTCGTCAAGCCGGATGGCGGTGATTCAGGCGGTGGACTCATGTCGCAGAAGAACACGTCGGGATATTTGGTCGTCACTCCGTTCAAGCTCGACGACAGAGAAGAAACCGTTTTGATAAACCGCGGCTGGGTGCCACGACCGAACATGAACCCCGAGACAAGACAGCAGGGTCAAGTGAAGGGGTCAGCCAACGTGTTGGCAGTCGTTAGATTAGCAGAGCCGCGACCTCAGTTCACGCCAAGTCACAAGAGCGAAATCTTTTTGTACCGAGACGTACCTCGAATGTGCGCTTTGACCGGCGCTGACCCGATCTTCTTAGACGCGAAATACGAATCGACGATCAAAGGTGGTCCGATCGCCGGCCAAACTAGAGTTACGCTGAGAAACGAACATTTGTCGTACATCGTCACTTGGTACTCGCTCTCGGCCTTCACGGCTTTTCTCTGGTGGAAGCAAGTCGTGCGAAGAATGGCATTTTGAAGAGTTGAAGCAATAAATTAAACGCATTGTTAGTTGAAGTAAAATTTGCTTGCTTTATTCAATCGTCATCACAGGTCGTTGAAGATGTTTTCGCCGCTGAAAATGTCTTGGAGGAGTGGCACCATTCTGGGGGCTGAAAAAGCGTCGATGAAATCGCTGCCGAAAGCTAATCTCAAGTTCTTACCTGCGAATGCACACATGATATGCCGAAAAATTTCAAAAGCAGCCAGCAATATCGGTCCAAGCATCTCGGAGACTGTTCTCGAAATAAAGTTTCGTGTTTTTTCAATTCGATATGACATCAGAGAGTTTACACAGGTGCGATAGCGAGTCAAGGATTCAATCGAATAGCTCAAAAGTTTATTGCTTCAATTAGTTTTATTTCATAAGCTGCCGCTGTGTTCACTGCTGTCATCGACTGGATGGCAGCCGTTCTCGTCACAGTGGAACTTTCCACCGATCACGTTATTCTTTCGCATCTTGATGTGCTGGTTCAAGTCGATGATTTGGTTCTGCTTGCTGTCGGCGAAAGTTTCTTCAGACTCTTCCAAGTCGTCGTCGTTGTTGGTGTAGCTTGAAGACTCTGAATTGTGAATTTTTAAACCAGGCGTCAGTGCGTTTGACTCTGGTTTGTGGTTTTGTCTATCAAGGCGAGGTGCAGCACCTTAGAAATAATTCTGTGACTTTAGTAAGTAAAACCCTAAGAAGTTACCTATCAAAGCAAAGAATATCATCAGTGCGATAAGAAGAAGCCACGAACGCACTTTTATCATCATTGAAGTTCAGCTTACAACTCAATAACTGCAATAAACTCATTTTTCGCCAATAAAAGTGCAACGGGAGCACTGTAAATTAATGAAAACACTTTTAATTGAACAGCTGAAAAGTTGAACAGCCTTCGACGCGCCCAGTTTTTATTCAATTTTCTTGCCGATGGTTACTGATTGATTCGATTGATTGATTCGACCTATAAGTTGGTGCCATTGACAATTTCTTGTCTCCGCCCTACGGCCACCAATGAAGGTACGATCATACAGACTCAAATCTCTTGCCGATGGTTACAACGTGGAAACCGATTGCTTGGATTTGTTTAAGCTTTTCATCGCTAAGAACGCGGCGGCCGACGAAGATGTAAGCCGGCTCATCATCGACTTGTAAATGCGTTCATTGTTGTTGTAAGCTTTGACTGCAATCGTGCATTTCTCAATAACAATCTTGCGGCTTGTCGATGCATCAGCAATCAGTCTTGCGTAACTTTCAACTTGTTTCAATTCGGCAGCACGCCCTTCACCTCTGCCTCTTACCTTGGTCGGCGTGTTTACCGAGGCAAATATCATCTCGGCTTCGTCGATTTCTGTGTGAACTTCAGTTGAGAAAAAAGGTTGCGGCCACGTCACTTTTACACACCTTCATGAAGTCGAAAGCTTGAAAATTATTAAAATTTAAACTTAAGCAGGGCTTAAATCGAGTCAAGACTTACCTCATAAATCGGAAGTTCCACTGTGAATTCTCTCTGTGTTCATGTCAACGACTTCATGACAAGATTTGAGAACTCGTCGCGAAATTTAGCCATTATTGAGAGTTAAGAAGAAACGTGTCGATATCCAACGACCTGACAATCCGAATTGATACTTTTTTCAAATTTTCTTCAATTTTTGTATTTCCAGATCTGTTTAAAAACCTGGAAAGATGTTTTCGCCGAAACTTCCGATCAACAGCCATGCAAAGCATTTGTGTTTTCAGCGGGCGATTAAAAATGACCCACTAAGTCAACCCAATGAAGCTTTCTCAAAAATTATTTTAAAAAAAATCAGCGGCAGTAGAAAAGCCAAAAAAAAACAAGCTTTTTCGATTTTGAATAGAAATTTCGTCGTGGAAATTAATTTTTTATTTTCAACGATAAAGTTTCAAGATGATTCCGATACAAAACGAAGAAATAAAATAGCAATGGCATAAGAAACATTAAATTTGATGTTCTAAAGGAAATTTGTGGGATTCACGACGTCTGTTCATCAGGAAATGAAGTCGTGCAAACCGCTAGCGATGCCGCCTTTTTCGTTTAATCAGTTGGAACTTTCGCAACCTTGCTATATGACGCCATTTGTGAATACACCCCTCCCCGTCTCGAGTCTGAAATGAAGTGTGCCTATGAAGTTTGTTGCAAATAAAAATAATTGAGCAGCGAAATTCTTTAAAATCAGACGAGATGGTCTGTAGTACTGTTTATTCGAGATTTCTATCCTATCACCGTTGAGTTATAAAATTCTAGCTTTAAAGACTGTTCTTGCTAAGCAAATCCTAACTATACTGGCCAGAGACGACTTCACGCTAGATAAAAGCAGCTTGGAGTGTTAAAACTAGTTCCAAGCTGTAATATTTCTGGCTTATTTCTTGTTAAATTCTACTTTCAAGTCTACTGTGAAGACGCCACTGGCTAGATAAATACAAAAGACCTCGATTAAGACTTATGGAAATGCAATAGGTTCTGGAGATGAACATAAAAATACTAGAATAGATTTTTGATCTTACAAATTGAGTCTTTATGAGTAGATAATTGGATCAGTGATGGAAAATTTTCCTATCTAAGATAACGTTTGAGATGTCTGGAAAGCGCCTATTGCTGAGGAATGCTTCCGAAAGTTCGCATCAGGCCGTTGAAGCGTTTCAAGGTCTTACCGATAGTGACGACATGGAAGCCGAGGTTTTGCAACTCTTCGTGCTTCAAGATTTTGCGGCCGTCGAAGATGTAAGCCGGCTTCATCATCGACTTGTAAATGCGCGCGTAATCGAGCTCTGTGAACTCGTCCCACTCGGTGCAGACGATGATGCCGTGCGATCCAGCGACGGCTTCGTAAGGGTCGTTGAAGATTTCGATGCACTTTCTGACTTCGTCTGGGCAGTCGGTGACGCGAGGTGATGTCAAGTCCGTGATGATTTGTGATTTTTCTACTTTTGGGTCGTAAATGTTGAGCTTCGCGCCTTCATCAAGCAACGTGCGGCAAACGGTGATTGCTGGAGTCTCGCGAGTGTCGCCGGTGTTCTTTTTGAATGCAAAGCCGAGAATCGCCAATCGCTTGTCGCTGACGGTGTTGAACAAGCACTCGATGATCTTCTGAGAAAAGCGATCCTTTTGGTACTCGTTCATGTCGATGACCTTTTGCCAGTACTGTGCAACTTCAGGCAAGTTCAACTTCTCGCAGATGTACACGAGATTGAGAAGATCCTTCTGGAAGCACGATCCACCGAACCCGACCGACGCTTGAAGGAACTTCGATCCGATTCTGGAGTCTAGGCCGATGGCACGTGCAACCTCGGAGACGTCAGCTCCGGTGGCTTCACAAACGGACGACAACGAGTTGATGCTCGAAATTCGCTGTGCAAGCATTGCGTTCGCTGCTAACTTGGACAGTTCTGAACTCCATGTGTTGGTCGTCAAAATATTTTCCTTCGGGATCCAGTGGCTGTAGATCCAGCACAGTGTCTCGATAGCCTTGCGACCTTCCGGAGTTTCTTCGCCACCGATCAGCACGCGATCAGGCTTCATTAGATTCTCGATGGCAGTTCCCTCGGCCAAGAACTCAGGGTTCGACAGAATTGAATAACGGACGCCTGTGGATAATGAAACAGTCAGAAAAGTTCGATAACACTCGACTTTGTATTTTACCCGGCTTGTTGTTGGCGTTAAGCACGTGCATTATACTCTCGGCAGCTCTCACAGGCACAGTGCTTTTCTCAACTACAATCTTGCTGCTTTTCGCGATGTTGGCGATCAATCTGGCGCATCCTTCGACGTGTTTCAAGTCGGCAGCGCGACCTTTCCCGTTGCCGCTAACTTTTGTTGGAGTGTTGACGGAGATGAAGATCAGCTCGGCCTCTTGAATCGCTGTCTCCATGTCAGTCGAGAAGAAAAGATTGCGGCCGCGACATCTCTTCACCACCTCGTCGAGTCCGGGCTGTGAATTGAAGCAAACACGTGAAATGAGACAATGCGAAACATCGCGAATCGTAAAATAAATGTTTGCATCACGATTTCGTCGAGTAACGATTGCTTTATGGCCTTAGCGAAGACCGAAAAAAACTTCATTCATTGCATTGCTTGTTTAATCTCAACAAAAAGCGAAAAGAAACCCGTTTGAATCTGTTTTCAATTGTTTACAGTTTATGATGTCACTTCCGCGAAGGTTTTGTGCAAATTCCAGCCATTCGATGATTCGTGGAAACTAATCGGCAGATATTTGTTGCAATTTCCTGGCGAAGCATTGGCCGAGTTGGACACAAAGTAACGACACCGAGTCCCTTCTGTGACGTTCTCAATGGTGATTTAGTATCGCAGTCATGTAATGCAGTCTCAAGGACTCCATAAATCTTCATTCCATAATCGCTCAACATGACCGGATGCAACATAGCTGCGAGCATTGCTCGTATCTGGTTTTTTTCTTATCATTCCCCAAATTAACGTCGAGTCTAATAATAGCCCCGAGCACTTCCAAGAACCAGACGAGCCAGTAACTTACCTCGTAAATCGGAAGCTTCTCGGAATTCCACTGGCTGATGCGTTCTTTGCTGACATCGACTACCGTTACTTGGATGTTCGGGCACATCGCAGCCATCACCGAGCAGGTCGGTCCGCCGACATAGCCAGCGCCGATGCAGCAAATCTTCTTGATTGGGTGCCGTGGTATATCACTGAAGCCGTTCATTTCGCCGTGATTCTCCATGATTAATTGATGAGTTGGAATATGTTGTGACCTTCTTTCGCTCGACGCTGTTGTTGCCCTTTCTCAAGTTTCAATGAACTTCTCAGAACTCTGTGTTTTGATTTGCTAAGCAGTGATTCACGACGGGTTTAACTTTGAATCTCACAGAAACAGGAAAAGTTGAGACACACAGCAATTCCACGACGAGCTGATGATCAGAACTGTCAGACAAGGAGGTTCGAGCGATACTAAAGCATTCTCCACAAAAGTGAGACTCTGAGAAGAAATTTTACGGATTTACTCGCGACAGTGTCGGCCACTGAAACTACGGCACAGTTTCGAAGTCAATCGTGGGGAGACTTTCACTCGAGAGAAACGTAAACAAACGATGGAAAGAGTCGAGCCGTGTTTGGCCAAATATGCAGTGCTCCAGCAGAGTGAACAGCTTCCAGAACGAACGCCAGTGGTCAAGGGCTACGACTGGAACCAGGGCATCAACTACGCGAAGCTACTGCAAAGTTACAAGAACGCCGGCTTTCAGTCAACAAACTTCGGTCGAGCTGTCGACGAGATTAACAGAATGCTGGATGCCAGAGAAGCTCCGCTGACAGATGACGAGTTGGATCACTACGAAGACGACGAGTTCATCAAAAGACAAAACAGTTGCACAATTTTCTTCGGTTTCACTTCCAACATCGTCAGCTCTGGACTTCGAGAAACAATCAAGTTCCTTGCGCAACACAAACTAGTCGACTGCATTGTGACTTCAGCTGGTGAGTTATCATATTAGAACTATGCTCTATTAATCCAAGAGTCTGATTTCAAGGTGGAGTCGAAGAAGATTTTATTAAATGTTTGGCACCGACGTTCATCGGTTCCTTCGAGCTGCCGGGCAGGGAACTGCGAGATAAAGGAATCAACAGAATCGGAAACCTGCTTGTGCCTAACGAGAACTATTGTCTCTTTGAGAACTGGGTGATGCCGTTGCTGTATGAAATGCTGATCGACCAGAAGGAGAAAGGAATTCTGTGGACACCTTCGAAAATGATTCAAAGACTTGGTGAACGAATCGACAACGAGGACTCGATTTACTACTGGGCAGCGAAGAATAAAATTCCGGTCTTCTGTCCCGCACTCACTGACGGTTCCTTAGGTGACATGATGTACTTCCACTCCTTCCGCAACCCCGGTTTGGTGCTCGACATCCTCGACGACCTGCGGCGGATCAACAACATGGCAATGAAGGCCAAGCAGTCTGGAATCATTTCCGTTGGAGCTGGAATCGTCAAACACCACATGTGCAAGGCCAACTGCGTTCGAGACGGCGCTGATTATGCAGTTTATCTCAACACTGCCGTTGAATTCGATGGAAGTGACTCTGGTGCTGAGCCCGACGAGAGCGTCGCTTGCGGTAAAATCAAGCCCGAAGCCACTCCAGTCAAGATCCACGCCGAAGCGACACTGATTTTCCCGCTCCTCGTCGGCGAGACATTCGCAAAGCGCGCCAATAAAAAACTTGTGCAATAAAAAAAATGTTCCGTGTAACCAAGACCCTTCGGAACCTACGCCGTGCGAGCTTGCAAAACGGAAAAAAAATTTTAGTCATTCGGGGGTAGAGACAACGAAAATCGGTAAACAAAAGTATGAAGTGTTAGGAAAATTTAAATCGTGAGTGAAATTAAGTCCGGTGGTGATGGTTCGCAAGACTAAGTCGACGACAAGTGCTTGCCCATCCACAACAGAATCGAGTGATCCCGATGAAACTGAGAAAAAGACTTTAGTTTTCTTATCATTTCCGATAGTTATGCTGTTTAATTTGATCAAAGCGATATTGTTTGAGCTTTTTATTGTGCTTAAGTTTGTTTACAACTCGTCGTCGAGAATCCTTACCAAGCCGCAGACGTCTGGCAGCCAGCAAGAAGTGAACCTTGAAGCAGTACAGCTTGATAATCAAGAGAACAAAGGTTTTACCGAAATGGATTTGCTTCAACAGCAAAAGTTCCATCACAAGAAGGCTTTTGAAAACATCTCGCAGGCCTTGAAGCTCGACGAAACACAGAATTCAGGTGTGTATGCGTTGTGAATTATCGTGACTTTTATGGAAGAAACCTTTTTATGGCACGAGAAGTGCGTCCATGATGTCATAGGAAAGTTGCGCACATGTCAAATGGAATTCTCCAATGAGACGTTGACCTTTCGAGCCGAGCCGAGTCCCATCACCGAGAAACCGAGAAACAAAGTCGGCAATTTTGCAAATATTCAAACTCGGCATGAGCAAATATTTAATTAAGCTTCTTTTAATTCGATATACACTCAACAACCTCAGATTACACAAGTTTGAGCAATTCTTCGATTTTTTTTTCCATGAACGTCTCGACATTTGACTCATTCCACTCTCCCCGTTGGCTTCCCGCCTTCTCCCGCCACCCAAGAAAACATGACAACAAAAATAAATGTTTTCTTCCTTTTTAGAACAAAAGGAGACCGCCATAAAGCTGTACAAGGAGGGAATTTTAGAGCTGGAGCGTGGGATTAACATTGACGTGTGGCAAGGACATGGCGAGAAGTGGGTGAAGGCGCAGCGCTTGCACGACAAAATGCAGACCAACTTAGCCATGGCGAAAGACCGTCTGCACTTCTTGGGTGAGTCACTGCACTGTGTTGTCTCTTGATCAGCAACTTGTAGCTTTCGATTAGACTTCTGCCTTGAGTTCTCCTCCGGGACTCGTCTCGCCTATCAAAATTATTGGTTTTTTGTTATAGTTTTCACTCTTTGACTGTTTATTTTTTGATTACACTCAACGAACTCTCAGAACTCATGCTCAACGAGCGCACGAAGCTGCTGAACCAGGAGCGGTCGAGACATGCCGCACAGGCGTTAGCCGATAAAATGAGCCGCCTTACGCACCGCAAACCCCAAAATCCTAAACAATTGCTTAATGAACTCACGAATGGTGATAAAAATGTGACTTTTAAGAGCAACAATAATTCCACAGCTAAAACTACGTCTTCCGAAGGTAAGAACGCCTCTCTCATCATGGCCATTATCACTCTTAACTCACCCGGATTGGATACTGGATTGGGCCACTCACTCAAAACTAGTCATTAGAAATTAATTTGCCTTAGTTTGATCTTTGATTGAATATTTCTTAAGTGTTTTGACGATAAAACTATTTGAATTACGAATAAAACTGATGGTTTCTTCGTCCTTTGCAGCTACGGGTAAATTAACCATGGGACGCCGTCCCGGAAACCTAACAATTATGAACAAATCTCAAACATTGCCGCGCAACATGTCTCGAGCACTGACGAACGTCAACAATCCGATCAAGAAACCTGCGACGCCACCCGCAGTTCGCCGACAGTTCTCCAACTCAAGTCAGTCACCGCGACGAACAGCCAACATCTCAGGACGTGCCACGCCACCCAGATCCAGAACTCCACATTCCACTCACACGACGACTCCGTCGCAGAACCCGGTCATCAATGTCAAGGGCGTTGAACAGAAAATGGTGCAAACAATCATGGATGAGATTATCGAGGGTGGCCAGAGAGTGCAGTTCGTCGATGTCGCTGGCAACGAGACAGCCAAACAGGCGCTGAANNCATTTGCCAGAACTCACAATTTTTACTTCGTATTTGACTTTACCTTTAAAAATTGATGGATTTCAATTATTTTCAATTAAGTAAATTATTATAAAACTTACTTACAACTCAACTTGTCGAACGTCTATAAAACTAAAACTGATGATACTTTAGTGAAGGCCAGAAGCTCCTTTCAATGATTCCCCGGTGCGTCGCAAAACACCGCCATAAAGTAATATATATTCGTTTTTCCACATCCCGCAGAGCTGTGTGAATTTATTCAAGCAAGTAATTTACCCACAGTCTGCAAGAGGTTGAAGCCATCCATTACTATCACCTCAAATAAATTTAATTTATTACAATGAGAGTTATTTGCTGTATTGGAGGCTAAAAATGTTTTCTTATGATAGTGGTGATAACAAAAACTGCGGGGCATGTATACTTACTAGTAAAAGTCTTTACTCCTTTTTAATTGAGAAAGGTATAATCAAAGAATGATTTTTTTAAAAACTGAAGGTTTTTTAATGATAGAAAATAGTAGCAACGGTTATGACCACATAATTGAACTTGAACGTTTAGATACATAGCCATATGGTTGAAAGTTTGTAGATTACTTTACGATATTTTATTGGTAACTGTTCTGAATTTTATTTCTAAATGGTTTAAACAATCTCAGAAATTGCTATAAATTGAAAAAGTTATAATTCATTTGTATCGAAATATCTTTCTTGGATTCCATGTTTCAAATTCACACCTTTAGAATTTGCATTGGAACAATATTGCTGAACAATTTTCAGTTTTGTTAAGCTATAGAAAATCTTTCCACCATTTATTCTTCAAGAAGATGTTGCTTGAAAAAACTTAAAAAATTATCAAAGAAGACGGAAAACAAGTTCAAAGGCACAACAAAGCATCCATATGGCCATTAAATTAATTACACTTCTAAGCCTACTATAAAACTGAAAACCTCTTATTGATTAATTTATTGTTAAAAACTAGAGAGGTATGAAAGATATCATATGAACAATGATACTAAGCCAGGCTTTTGTACTTTTCATCTGAAAAAGTCTTGAACAATTACTAGCTATGGAAGTGTTAAAACCTATGTTTTCTGGAAGAATGTCATCTTCCAAGATTTTTGGATTATGTGAGAATATTTTTTAATCAAAAGTTGAAATCAAGAGTATTTAAAAAACGCATAATTTTTTACTATATTTTCAGGCACAGGACATCAAACAGCTTAAAAACTCTATCGATCCTTCAAGGGGCAATGGCACTGGAAGAATTCACGGGGATTAACGCGTTGCGTTGCATTTGTACTCCCGTGTTCTATTAGTGCCATAGTCACCAGAAAGACTCACAAGAGAGATTTTTTGTTCAATAACCCATGGATAAAAAAATAGAAGTTCATGAAAGTGGTAGATGTAACTTCGGGTCAAGACTCAAAAATGTTGTTACATCGTGTAAGTAGGAGGCTTGAAAGTTTTCAATAAACTTGTTTAATTGAGCATTTTCACAGACTTTTAAATGTAAATTCTAGTAGACTACGAGAAGAACCGGACAGTGGCACAGAAGTACTGACATACGTCGTCAGCTCAACAAAGGACAACAAACAGCAAGCAAACTTTCGATTTCATAAAAAAATATACAACAACTGTTTATCTCTGAAATTAGTTTAAGGCTGCTTCTCTAAAATGAAGATAGATCTCAAATCCTCAAACCAACGATGAATTTAACTACAGAAGTATGTTCTCATTTCCAGTACAAAATATATTTCAAATAGCTTTGGTGCTGACAAGCGCCAAGAATGGAATGTGTGCTGGACAAGATACCGTTGTAAAACATTTAGAACTTTAAATTAGACTCCAGATCAACTTTTAAAATTCCCGCGAAAAGTGTTGGAAAAATTAACTAATTGACAATTTTTTTCAAGAAATTAAGAAAATAAGTTGAAAAGTATTACAAAAAAAATGTCGGTTGATTTTATTTCAATCGAATGGTGACCACAGGTCGTGTTGAAACGTCTTAAATTGTTTCCCACACTGAAGTTTCTCTGCACGCTCTAACGACGTTTGACGACTCAGCCGTGCGCTTCACAAACGTATCAAATCGGTAATTTTGTGTCAATTTTGTTTTTCAATTTTGCGGTTTAATGCAATTACGAGCGAAGACTTTTTTATTTAAAAGAGTTCATATCGGCCTTAGTCAAATAAGAAAGGTCTGTTGATTGTTCCTTATGCAGCTAAATTTATGAACACTCAAATGTTTTCAATTATGTTTACATCAATGAAAACTGCAGCAACCTGTTGTTATTTGTTTTTCACTATATTTACAGACAAATTGAATAGATTGAATCTTTCCGTCTCGAAACGCGAAAGTTTTTTTTAAAATAAAACCACTAAAAACATGATGAAATTGTGTTTGAAATGAGATTTTCTATTAAAAAGTCTTTAGCATATCAAATAATGTACGGCTACTACTGTACTGTAGATAACAGTACTAAAATATGTTTCAACTGTGAGAAAGTTTTCGTTTGAAGAGTGAGTTGAACGATTGAACGAAATAATTACATTTTTTAAAAAACTTTCCGAGCAATCTCCCAAATAAAGATAATTTAAAACCATAAGTTATCCAATGACGAGAATTTTTCTCGAACTTAAATCGAATTTATTTTTATGATTCATCACTCAGGTGCGAGATTTTGATTGTTAACAGAAGATCGCTATTATTGATGCTGTAATGCCCATCGCCGAAGCTGTACCGTCTGTGTTGATGTAGCAGATGGAAAGCGATCAGTAATTGTTCCCATGGACGTTATGAGTACTACTACAGCATGTACCAGCATTTCTTATAAGTCGATGTTTTTAAAGCTGTTCGTTATATGTGATTTACTTCATTTTTAATCTGTCATTAAACTAACTCATTCGATTTTGAATAAATATTTTTTAATTGTCAAGCAATTTCAAATATGACTTCATAACTTTGAGCTATCATTAGAAAACCCAAAACTCGATGGCATGAAGTATAGTTAATGTCTTATAACTCATATCAGCGCGAATAAATAGCAATGAAACGTGGCATTCAAAGTCTCTTTACAATCAGTTGCACAGAACGAAGATTGTGAAAACTTCTCGCGGGTTGTCGAACTGGTTATAGGATGGCACAATCAAGAGAAACATGAGAAAAGAAAATGAAAATGATCTTGTTTCGATGGACATATTTTGGCGCTTGGTTTAATCACAAACCATAATAACAGTTGATGTTTAACTTCTTGATAAACTGAGGATAGAGTTGGATAGCTTATGTAAGACGGTTTTGTAATTGACTTAAAAATTAACCATCTTTTTTCTTGAACTTATTCTTGCTGAACATGCAAAATTCTAATGAAGCCCAAACTAGGTAACTATGTGTATATCATCGCTAGAGAATGTTTTTGAAATTAAAACCTTGAACTGTGTTTTTGACCGGAAACGCTCCACGGTTGAAGAACCACAGCAGAATATACTTTTTAATACTGTACAGCTGAAAAAGCAACCTGTTCTGTTAACGCTCGAGAGTTTTTGGGCAAAAACCAACCAGAAAACCGAAAATCCGAATAAAATATTTCAATCGAATAATTGATACTATTGAGAAAGGTGTTTGCAAGAGTTTTTTTTTTCTCATTCAACAACGCCAACAGAAGCCAAAGAACAGTAAAATGAAATTGATGGGATTAATAAAACATCAAGATTGTTTTAAATTATTCTTGAGTCTGAAGCTGCTGTCTTCATTTAGAATAAGACAAAAGTTCGACCCATTTGTAATTAATAAATTAAACTGCCGAATGCGTAAATGTTTTTCTGAAAGTATTTTTATTGAGTGCTTTGTAAAAGGATAATTGGTGTAATAAATTCATTTTATTTACTTTGCTTTAAAGCAGCGGAAAAACCAGAGGAACGCAATGTTAAATCAAGAGCAGAATAAAGATGTTAAAAACATGGTCTGCCGATGAACCACATTAATTAAACGTTTGAACCTAAATAGAAGATTCCAGAATACTTCCCTCGTCAAAGTTGTTGAAATATAAATAAAACTGAACCAAAAACATATTTTATTTACTACAGGTGTTTTATAATTTCGAAGTTTCTTTCGATGTTAGCTAATTTCTGGGTGAAAACTAAACTTACTTGACATGAAAGAAAGTTTCGAGAAGTCCCTGGTCATAATCTTCTCATGCAGTGAGGCCACAATTATTAACGTTTGCCTCTTAAAAAATATGAAGAAGACCGGATGCCTTCAATGATTAAATTCCAGCTTTTTTCCATGCACTTTAATATTTTTTTAATAAACATTCATACTAGCTTAACCAGTATGGAATTTAGTGTAGTCCTTGTGTTTCGAATATCGGTGAGAAATCAATAAAAACTACTATTCGAAACAATAAAAAAGTGTTTTCGAAACAATCTGAAGAGACTTTGAACCAACGCTTCAAGAATTTTCAAGTTTAATTGTACTGAAACACTGTGGATAAAAGTTCTCGAGCTTCAGACAAGCACGAAAAAAATCTTAAAGCGTTTCAGTTCAGTGATTTTCCCAAGTGTTTTCGTTCCCTCATTCTTCCACAGGTGGAAGATTTTTTCATTTCTTTAATTGAAACATGAAATTCAAGCGGCTCAAAAAATCCATAACAATTTCAACTTTTCAAGAGAAATATAATATTTTGAATCGTGAAATTAGAAATGCTAATATCCTCTTCAGTGTTAACATTAATTTCGGATTGTTACGCTGTTGAGCTTCAGTAAAATGCTGATGTTCAATGAACTTGTGATCATAATCCGGAAATGACGGGTTCGTTCCAGCAATCAAACATGAACTTTCATATTTTTTCTTTCTCTAGTTAGATAAAGAGTTTTCTTATCAGATACAGTTTCATACAGTTCAAGAAACTAGTTCATTCAAAATTTAGTATCTGAAAGTCAAATATAAATGATTCATCACAATTTTTGTTAGCTGTTACTGAAAAGATCTGATCTCAGTGCAGAAAATGTTTTGATGTGCAATATGAATTAGTTTACAACAACTGGTTGCTTATTTTTAGGGCAGAAACTGCTTCAAGTTTCCCCAATCGGTTTCCTAATTTAAGACTCTGGAATAAATCAAACGGTGGTTCTTCTATGTAAAACCTAACAATTAAACCAATAACAGGCTTTAAGACCAAGTTTAGTGAGTTTAACTGAAATTTAATCATAATCACATTCACGTAATTCATTCACCTGAAGAGAAAATTGCACGTGCTTATTAATTAGAAGGTTTATTAATTGGGCTTATGGTTGAATAACAATAACACCTTTTTCAATAAATCAAATTTAATTCAGGCAAGTCGTAAGTCACTACATTCGCAAAGAAAAGAAACATGTAGAAAAAGAACTGGAGATGATGACAAATTATGCTCCGAATACGATGCACTTAGGCCGGCACGGGAACATCAAGCTCCCTCCCGTGACCGTTAAAACAGGATGTTTAGTTCACTAATTAATTTTAATCAAATTCACCCTTCTCTGAAAGATGCACTTGTTGCTAGTCTTGCAGTTCTTTATTCGAACCGTTAATGATTGACCCTTCTTGCATGTGCTCTTGTCCAATTATATACACTTTCTTGAAATATTTTGATGTTTGCTTGGTGTGGTAATTGTGCTGTGGGAAAATTGGAACTTTTGATTCATATCAAGCATTCCTTCTGAACTTAAAAAATTCATTTGTGTTTCAAAAATTCTTTCTTTTTCTAAACACTTAAAGAACGTTTTGTGTAATTTTATCATAGTAGTCTATTTGATTCAACCATCTTCATCATTCAAACTTTATACCTCTTTCACTCTCTTTTAAGGCGAAATTAAATTGAAGTTACAACGAAATCCCGGAAACGTTGAAATGCCGACTAAGAACATTAAACTTCGAGAAGAAGAGACTCAAGCAATAACTTTTACAACAATGAAAATTTCCAATCGACACCACGAACCAGTGAGAAAGATGATCTGAAATTCACGATGAACAAAACAATGAAATCGACGGGTTTTGAAGAATCGAACAATTGTTTTCTCCGTGGCAACTCCAATTTCTCTCGTTAAATCAGACAACATTTTAATTTACTTTGTGGCCGAATCAAAGAATCGAGAACCGAAAAAGTTCAACTTTAATGAGCGAAAAGCAACTCAGAAGGAACAGCAAGAAGACGTCTGTGTAATATGGAGTCATGTTCCAGAACAGTAACACTGAGCAGAACGTCAACTTCAGGTTTTTTCAAATTTTTCATGGTAAAAGACGGAGAAAATGTTTATGCCATGCAAGAAATCAGAATGGACAGTAATGCAAACCAGGGATTACTCTACGCATGATGTTCATCAGAGAAAAGAACATTTAATCCTAGGACAGAGTTATTTTTTTTTTTAATGAATTGTCGACTAGAGTTATCGTTGTGCCAACTTACATGATTCATACATTAGATTGGTGCAGATACAAACTTGAAGCATATCTTTCTTGGATCTTTATGGCTCTTTCTATGTGGTTCCACTTAGCTGGACTTGTTGAGCCTTCTTTTTAATTACTTGGCACAGCTCAAAGCAAGATTCGTCTCATTAACAATTTTGATTTGTACCCACCGTACCGTAGAAGCATTATTCGTTCTGCGTCAGCAAAGTTTCAACACGAATCCTTAACACGATAATAATTTTCATTTCAGTTCTTTGGATCGCAGATAATGAGCCTCTAAAAATCCAGCGACCACTGGAAAATTTACGGCAGTGATTTACAATTCGATAGTAACAGATGAAGCGGCAATGATGAATTGGTAATTGAAAACGTTTTTTTTTAAGGAATCTGATTTGCGGTCAACGAATAACTTTTCACCTCGTTTCAGATCCGCGCTTTAATTTCACGTTCTTTTTGCTTGACGTTAGGTTTACCTTTAGTCACTTCCAACTTACCGCAACATCCGTTCTGTGTGATTGATCAAGGATTTTTGTGATTGATTTTACGGGACTTTGTCGGAGCTGCAGGTTACAGAGTATTTAGTAATTTACAACAATAAGTTTAAACAAGTTTTGAACATAACGTGATAGATTCCAAGCATTTGCGTTAATGCAGATACTTCCACCAAAACATTGATACTTTTTATTATGGTTTAACGATTGTGGATGCAGGAAGAAACTGTGCTAATGCTACTGGCTACGTTGAGTGAGGTTGTGAAACCGATCGTGATTTTACTGCTCAGCGCCAATAATTATTCATAATTTCTTTTATTTGTTTTTCTGTAAAAAAACGTAACTTGCATGGGAAATAACAGCAATGGTACTCATATATTTGCAGTACGGTATCAACTCCTGACAAACAACATTTGTTAAAACAAAAATTGTGGAATTCACAAAAAAGTACAAAGATCATTTAAACGCCTCGAACAGTTTTCCACAACTACCAACGTTAAGTATGCCCTTAACTTTGAAGTTGGTAAGTTCAAACCAAAAATAACAACTACACCAATTTTTCTAACATCATAATTTCACGAAAAAAAAACTAAAAATTACCATCGCGTTTAAGCGAAGCAAAACGAATCTTTTCAAACAATAGAAAAATGGTGACTCTCGGATAAGTTTACGTGTTCGTCACCGTCTTAACGTTCTCAGATCAAGACTTTTGTGTTTGTTAAACATGAAATCGCCTGGTTAATGTTGTTTTAGAAAAATGGTAAAATAATATCAAATAATTGCTATAATTTGGTTCTTTTCGGTGCTGCTTTTAAAATGGGTCGACGAAGAGAATGAATTAATGGTCTGGTGGATCAGTCAATTGACAATTGAAATCTAGTTTTTTCTCATGATATCGTGATACTTTTTAGTTTGTAGCCACTATGAAATTCACAGCAAAGTAATTTTATGATTGCAAAATGTAAGTGTGAACAGATGATAGATTGAGAGAACTTTTAATTGCAGGTAAACAGAAATTACTAATCTTTGACGTCCGATCTCTGTCGATTGGTTATCAGATTGATTTTAAATTGTTCGCTATGATAATATGTGAAACAAACTGTTTAATAAAACTATCAATGCTCAAAACTGTTTAAAAACTATTTCCCTTTTTTTCTTGAAGCATTTTAAAGGAAACGACAAATTTTTGGCAGATCTTCACAATCATATGTTTTTTGATAAATTTATGAAAACTTAAGGTTAAAAAGTAAAAATAGGTATTGACAATTGAAATATAATTGTTTCAGCTTCTATTCAATTTTCCGTCACAAGACATTTCGGTAGTATTAACACTTCCTAAATGATGATTGATCTCAGGGAATTTTTTTTTGAGCGTTTGCAAAGGCAAAGCAGCTCAACTGATTGCTTGTCAAGAATATTCATTTTACTCTCAACTAAGCTTGATTTCTCGAACGAATTTTTCGTGGTTGTTTTTATATGACTGCTAACGTTTACGTATAGAACAAAAAGAGATGATAAATTTTAAAATGAATAAAACGCTCTGAAGGAATTTTGCAAAATCTAGCCATTTTGATGGTTGAAAGTTCTTGAAAGTCTTATTTCAACGTTCGTTTATCCATGACACATTCAGCCTATTCATACAAAGCAGTTTGTTTTTTGCTTACATAATTTTCCGACAGTTAGTACTGTTCTACGACTAAGCGAAGACACAGCTTATTTATTTGAAGTTGAAACCGACGTTAAAAAATGTTAAAGTGAGTGCTGACTGGATAAAGACGTTGTTGAAATTTAATGCAGGTTTGTTATCGTAGCCTTCGAATAAAATTCTTTTATAAAACCTCCATCCAATTTTTCATAGTAGGGTTATCTATAAGCATACCAGCCCAATAGTAGATTTTAAGACCAACGACTATTTTTCTTCGATGTAAATTCCTTGTTTGCGTAACCGCTCATTGTTCAATATTGAAAGGGTTTTATGAAGTCTCTGGCTAAGATAAAATTTGACAAAGGGGTTTTGGCTCAAATAAATCTGGCTTTTTTTTAACAGTTTTAGAGTTAAAATAGAAAAAGTTCTGTTAAAATTTGTTGTAAGTGGGATTTCTTTTCCGAAAAGGCTAAGTGTCCCGTTAGGGGACCCACTAAATTTGTGAACCTTTCTACTATGCCCAGCGCATAGTTCATTCTGTCATTAAGAACAGAAATAAATTTACAGTCAAAAGTCAAATGGCAGGTTAAAGAACAAAAAAAGAGTAACTTTTTGTCAAGAAAATTGTATCCCACGAATTTTCTTCGATTGAGAAGCCTCAAGGTTTTCAACGTTAAAGGTAAATTTCAAACTAACATTCTAAGCATAACTTATATACCCTAAGAAAGTGATGACAAATAACCAACTTTTCAATTTTCAGGAAGTTCACTTGTCCGATCGTTGAAGCCATAGACGGACGAGTTTGCGAATATTTAAGCTCTCTAGCTCCTTCCGGTCGCGAGTTACGTTCATCACAGATGGACGAAGGGGGAGACGGACGTCAACTTGACTTTTTCGACAAAGGCTTAACAAACGGAGTTCTAACTGTTGAAGGTAGGATGCTACCAACAAGACCCTTAGTAACATTGGAGCAGTAACATTAGTGCAGGTCAAGATTTGATATCATGTCAAAAACATTGAATAAAAATGGACCATTTATAGCTTACATACATTCTCCACATAGCAGCTATAAGTTGACGTCGTGTTTGAGAATAGGAGAGACTTTTACATTAGTTTTCGGTCGATTTTTAATCATTTTAGTTTTGTTGACGTTTTACGGCTAAACAAAGGAAATCCTTTGTAAAAATCCAGATTTCGGTTATAGTCTTGCGTATCAGTGATGAGCTTGAATCAAACTTTTTGTTTTGTTGTTAAATTATAATTTTATTCAAATGACAAGATTGCATTTTATAAAGGTTTCAAAGGAAAACAACTCATTTAATAAAATTTAAATTTTCCTTTCTGTTCCCTGGACTGGTATTTACGAAGACAAACTTTGATAGTCAACACCAAACACAAAAAACATGAAATCATAACACACAAAAAGAAAAGCCAGATATCGATTGAAAAATATTGACAAAAAGAAATGTCAACATTTTGGTTTCTTGCCGCGTTGTTCCTGACAGTGTGTTCAATCCAATACATTGCCTTTTTCATAGGATCAATCGCATTGTCCTTGAAAAATGCTGAAGCTTCTGAAATGTTTTTCTTTAAAGCAGAGTCGGTTGTAATTTTTTCAATTGCAGCTGTAAATGTTTCTCTGCTCAGATCCTCGATTCTCAAAAAGAAGCCAATTCCATAGCTTTCGATCTTTTTGGCAATTTTATGCTGGTCGTTAAAAATCGGAATGGCTAAGATTGGGACCGCATGATAAATTGCCTCTTGTACTCCGAGTACACCACCTGAAACCAAGAGAAGCGTATTATTTTCTGCAAATTGTTTGGAGCAGAACAAATTTACCGTGGCAAATGAAAAGCACGACTTTCGGGTGCGCTAGAACTTTTTGTTGAGGTATCCAGACTCTTGTTAAAACATTTGGTGGAAGAATGTCAATGCCCAGCTTTGTGTGATCAACTTTCCAGAGAACTCTTTGTTTCAGCTTCTTGAATGTCTCAACGATTTCAACTATTGTCTCGGCTGGCATTTCTTCGGGCTTCAAGATCGTTCCGAACGAGAAAACAATAACTCCATCATCTCCAGCGTTTTCGAAAAAGTCCTGTCAAAAAGAATCACAAATAATAAGAACAGTTCACATATGAAACTTACGTTTAAATCACTAGGAAGTGAAGCTGGCAGGATATGAGCTCCAGCTATATCGATTTGCCCTGGCATCTTAGGTCGTGGTGTTTCCAAAATGGGATGTGAATTAACGAGCATTATGGAAGTGCTTTTTTGAATCGCTTTCACTTGAGGAATATCTCCGTCGAAATGATCCGATAAATATTTTCTGACAAGTCTGTTTTGAGCAGGCAAATAATTAAATCGTCGAAATGCTGCTTCGCAGGTATAGAACAGAAGATTGTAAGCACGTTCAAAAAAATTCATTTCATTTGCGTAATGAAGTAAAGGATGCGATACAAACGATGTAGGAATAGTGAGCCCTGCGCTATATCCACTGGGACCTAAAAAATACTCGAAATGTGATCAAATTAAACCTTGAAAAATATTTCAACTGCTATACTCAGTGTAACCAGCTGGCATTTGAATTTAATTGCAAGTGCAAACAACGATTCGTGGTATTCCTGATCCGCAACCACCAAGTCAAATTGGTTTTCACTATTTTTTAAAAAGTCTTGTACTTTTGAATTCGACAAAACGTGTTCGGAGTTCAACAGACCAAGTTTCCAGTTGAACCGTAGACTTTTGAAGCCAGTGTATCCTCCCAAAAAAACATTCTTTGAAGCAACTTGTTAAAATTAAAAGGTTAATACTTAAAATAAATAGTTGAAAAAAAAAACATTTTTCTTACAGATTTGGTTGATGTTTAGAGCAGGAATAACTACAGCCGTGTAATTTTCATGTTCCTTACGAATGTTATAACTTGTGAGCGTAGTTATTTTATGTCCACGTGTAAGAAGTTCTCTGATGAATTCTTCAAAATATAGCCAACGGCCAATAATTGGAGTTGGCACCACCATCAAAATGTTGTAACACGCGATGGAACTCATTGTGGAAAACAGAATTGTCAAAGCAATAAGACACTTCACCATTCTGATCTGAAAATGACGAAGAACTTTTCAATCTTTTTTTTCACGAAAAGGATGGATCCTTACGAACCAAATTAAGTTATGATGGACACAAGACGAAGAAAAATCGCATTAAATTTTGAAACCAATAATAATCTTGAATATCCACAAATAACTGAAAACGGAGACCGGTCTTAAACAAATTGAGACTTATTCACAGCTTGTTGGCAATTGAATGATCGATTCCGATGTCTGGAATATGCCTTTAGTGCTTCAGTTGTGTGAGTTAAAATTAAGCAACGTTTTGCAAAAAAAAATTAACGACATGTACTAAAACAGTATTGTTTCAATTAGCTAAAAGAAAACTGATAAAACAACTCATGAAACTTCTCTTTCTGTAAAACTCTCATTCTGAAATTCTCATTCAGAGAAACGTTTTAAAAGTTGCTTTCTCAGTTTAAGTTTGATCGCGTCTGAGTTCAAATGTGTAGCAACCGCGCTGTGAATTAAAAAAACGTTGGTTTTCTCTAATAATAAGAAATTCTTCGGAAAACTAAGTTTTTAACTTGCAAATTTCGATAGAAATAAATTCTGGAAAATTTTGTCCTTCAAAGTGCATGTGGTGTTATTTTTAAATATTTTGCGAAAGAAAAACATCTTTGCAAGTGATTCATATCGTGAAGACAGACTTCTGATGCTTCTTTCTGAGATGCGAATTTGGTTTCAACAAAGAATTTTTATGTTTCAAGTGTTTACAAAGCATTCATGTTAACCCTCATCTTTTATTACTGAATTAAAAACTCTTTTCAGTGAACTGCATCAGAATTATAGATATTCAAAGCATTAAAAGTATTTGTCTAGATCAAAAAATATGTTGCAAATACTTAAGAAAGCTAATTTCTTGTACAAAGGAATATGTTTGTGAACGCTTGTACGATAGTAGCGAAGAATTGATTTTAAGAATACGTCTTTTTCGTTAGTTTGCTAATTTTCTCATTAAATTGCCGCTAACACCAAAGTGTAGGATGACTCAAACTACGGAAGGTTCATAATGTTCACGCTAGAGCAAAAGATTTTCTCAGTCCTCAAAGTTGTCGAGGGTCTATTTATAAATATTTATTCCTCTTGTCGTTGCTGTATGATTTTCTTCAGTTTGCGCTTTGCTTGTGAATGAAACAAATCGCGTCCAACGGAGCAAAGAAGAACGGCAGCATTTGTTGTTTTTTGTCATTCTGGATTTACATAGAAACGGGGGAGTGCACTTTCACGGTTGAATTGACTTCTTAAGAAAAGTGTGTAGCCAGTTTATTTGAACAGAATATTTTTTGCATCATTCGTTGTGACGCATGTTTGAAACTTAAATGTATCAGTATGTTCTTCAAGTCTACGAGCTCTCGTTTTTAGTTTTCCTATCAATCGTTGAGAACGTTCTAATTTTAGATGAATGTCTGATCGTGAAAAAGTTTGAGTGTTTCTGTGCAGGGGATTTCCTTTTTACTCATATTCTCCGGCTTGTGTTACTTGGGGAAAGATAAACGACAGTTGTTTCCACTCATAAGAATATAAATTTTCAAAGACATCTGATGGCGGAGTGTTGTGAAGATTCGTTAAGCTGATGATTCTTGTTTATTCCCATCGAAACTAGAGTGTGAAAGAGGTGAGCACGCCAGAAAACAAAAACTGCTCGAGTTTAACTGACGAGGCTTCCGATTCCCAAATTTTGTGGTGAAACAAAGTTCTCGTATAGAAATCAATTAATTTGTGTTATCATCTTCTACAGTAATTGAACGAAAAACTAATAAAAAATTCAGCAGTTTTGGTTGAAATCGACTGTGAAGCATCAACAACAATTAAACTTAATTGATAAATTGCCAGCATTCACATAAGTTATAACAGAAAACACATTGATCTTGTGCAACAGGAAACACAATATCATCATATAAACTATTGAAGAAAATTCTAATGATGCTTAACCGAGTGTTGAATGAAGATTAGTGATAAATCATAACAGGTGCAAATGAAGAGAAAGCATTGAGTGATGCTTACATACAGTGCATAATTTCGACAAATTATATCAAGTCAAAACCGCGTACCAATCATGGATATAGCGCGATGCTTTATGGCTTTGATGATACTCCTTGGGTTATCATTCGTCGGCGCAGTAAAAGGTAATCAACTGAATTATTTTACTTCGTTTAATTTGATAAGAAACTGACACGTCTTTTTAAACATTAAAGAAACTCATAAAATTTTCAATTATCCAGTTTGTTTTTTATTTAAATTTTAACTTGTATCATATTTCTTCTAAAAGTCTAAACCTGATACAGAAACAAAACATTTTATCAAATTTCTAAACAAGTATCTTTCACAACGGGACAAAATAGAAAATATTTAATTAAAGTTTATTTTTCAAAATAAATCCTGAATCTGTGAAATGTGCTAGAAAAAACATTTAGCACGTCAAAACTTCCAAAACATCTTCGGTCAGTGACTTTTATTTAATTTATGTGTAAAATAAGTTCAAAGGATGAAATTTATAGTCTAGAAAGTGTCTTTTGCTAGACATTTTATTAATTTATACTTTGGCAATCAACAAACACAATAAAGTCTCAAAATTACACATGTTTTCATATAAAGAAAAAATTTCTAATATCTACGCGTTTTCCCGACTTTTTTTGATCTGAAAATGAAGATAAAACCGAAAAGAAAATCTTAGTAAAATTCTCTCAATCTAAAAATAAAATGAACGAGACAAAATTTGTGTTTGTTTTGCTACTTTTCGGGAATCTCTCACCAACTTCCAACAGTAATTAAAAATCATACAAATCTGCTTCCGCACATGTGGTTTTTAACTTAACTCTGTCTGCTCGAGATAGATCATCTAACATTCTGTGTCAAGTTTTTTTGGTTCAAGGTTATAACTCTCTATTTTGATCGTCTGCTAACCCGAATCAAACAAATCAATTGTTTACAGTATCATTCTTCGGAGGGTCATCAGCATCGATGCCGCTTCAAGAATCAAAATTGTCCACAAATATTCGTCTGAAATTTCGATCACGCTCATCCAATGGTGTGATTTTCTTAACATCAGGTCGCACTGATCATTGCTTGTTGACATTGAATGATGGTCGAATAAAATTTCAGCTTAAGATAAATCAATACGAAACTGAGGTTAGTATATTTTTAACCTGTTATCTGCACTTTGCTGATCTCAAGTAAAGAATCACAACTTAATTAAATTTTCTTTTTTAGCTTTGGTCTCCAAAGCAGCATACATTCAACGATTTGATATGGCATGAAGTTGTTATTCTAAGATATGAGACAAATTTAACCTTACAAGTTGACGAACACTTTGTGAGACGAACTTTGCCGAGTGACGTACGGGAATTGAATATCCACTTTGGAGCATTTCTCGGGGGCGTTGGAGGCCACACATTTTCTTATCTTCTTGGAGTAGATAACTTTCGAGGCTGTATCTCCGACGTTTTTTATAACAATATCAATATATTGAAGCGAGCAAGAGAAAAATCCAATCATGTAGAAACAGAGAAAATATCATGGAACTGTGCTCCGGAATTTGATGCTGAGATACACGAGACTATCAGTTTTGTAGATGAACTTGAAGGTTTTGCCGTGTACAAAAAACCAAATGATGAATTCAAAACCAGGACGGGAGACTCTTGGTCTTTTGATTTTCGAACTAACGAAGAATACGGTGCACTTCTGTAAGTAAATTTTATCGCTGAAACTTTTATCCTTATAAATTCACATTTCATTTAAAAGATACAATCTGGAAAGTTCACCAAGATATGATTATATGGCTTTAGAAGTGATTGACAGTCGTCTTAGGCTCCTTGTAGGAAAAGGTTATTTTCAATTTATCTATTAACTATTCAAAGACTTCATTATTTTTTATTATAAAATAGGCTCAAACGCAGTTGAACTTGTTCCGGACAAGGTATGCTTATTTTATGTTACCTTCAAGCTGTTGTCTTACGTTAACATTGTTTTACTCTACAATCCAGGTTGTGAACGATGGTGAATGGCACAGCGTTGTAATTGCTTACAATCCAAGTGAAGTGAAAGTGTCGGTTGATGAAGTTCAGAATGAAGCTTCTTTTGCAAATGGCAGCTCAAACTACCTTGAACTTGGGGATGAATTTTACATCGGTGGACTCGATTCTGTACGTATGACGGGCGAACCAACTTATAAAACTTCATACACAGCTTCAAAGTTTGCTGATCAATAACTTATGATTGTCTCTTGTTTAAAGGATGCGAAAAGAAAAAGGGCAGCAAACAAAGGGTTTCATGCTAGAGATTCAAGTTTTAAAGGTTGTTTGCGTAATATTTACCATAATTCTGAAACACTCATTGGTGAGTTATGAGCCTGAAAATATTTGTTATTTCTAGTCTTTACCAGATTATCTCATATATAGGGTTCCCACAGATGAAAATTACGTATGGAACTGCAGGTAACGTATAAAATTACTTTGAAAATTTATCGAAGATAAGAGTGTTGGCCTGAACTTAAAACAAATTTACTTTGCAGTTGGTTGCGTTTGGAAGTACCCTTGCATTGAAAATGTCCCATGTGTGCTGAGTGCAACTTGTCATCAACAAGGTGAACATTAAAAAATCGTTTACCGAATGAAACATAGCTAAATACCTTATTTTAAAACTAGGAATTGATGATTTCATCTGTTCGTGTGACCAGAAGTAACATTTCAAGTAATTTATAAAAAAAACGAGTTTTAATATTGTTCCTTATAGCTTTTGCATAAGGACGGACTACAATCATCCTTATAAACTATTCACTTCATTTACACCACCGGAACATATTCCATTGCTTGAAGTAACTGACCAAAAATTATAATGTTTATATTTTAAAGTTATCTGTATTTTTTTTAGATTAATCCAATGCAAGTTGTCGAGGGTGGTCATGTATTTTTGTCACCCGATTTTGTTAAAGTTGTTTTTGAGTTCTCAAGACTAAAACTTCATGAATCAAACATTCTTTTCAATATAACTATGCAACCCAAATATGGGCGACTTTCGATATCAGGACTTGGAGATCATCTCAATGATACACATTCAAGGTTATTTTCACTTGTGGATCTCCAAACTGATAAAGTGAAGTACACTCATTCCGGGTAAGAGCTTCATATTGTCTGTATTCGTATCAAATTTACCTTTTTATATTTTTTCTATAGTTCAGAACATTTAAGTGACCACCTCGGTAAGTGAAACTAAAGATATTCTTTTTGCACAAACTAAATGTTTTATATAGGTCTTGAGATGCAGTTTGGAATGAAGGATAACATCGGAGTTATATTGGAAAAACGGTTTGCAATTCAAAAATTTATATTGGGTTTAATTTTTATAAAAGAATTTCTTTCGCAGAAGATTTATTTTACATGTCAATGTAACACCGGTTAATGATCCTCCGAAACTTGCTTTGCCAAACAACAAGATTCTTCGATTGATTCAAGGAATTCCAATGATTTTAGGGCCAGATTCAATAGCTGCAGTTGATCCCGATAGCTCCAATTCTTCTTTAATATTCACTGTTCTTTCAAAACCAGACTCTGAGGGAGAAAACGGAATTATTGAAGTTAACGGAAGGCAAGCTGAATCTTTTTCGCAAGACGACGTGAATAAGAAGGCAGTGACTTATGTTGTCACCACTAAACATCAAGAAGATACATCATTTGAAATAGCGCTCCAAGTTTCAGATGGAATGGAAACTAGTGCTTCTGAAGTCATTCGTGTTTCCGTTCAACCTTTGCAGCTCCGCATGATAAACAACAGTGGATTGATAATCATCCACAAATCGTCTTCAATTTTAACACCCTCAAATTTGTCGTTTAGCTCTAACTCAGACGATGAAAATATTGATGTCCGATATAACATCGTTAAACAGCCGCATCATGGAAGCATTCAGAAGCTCAGATCTGTTGATTCTTCATGGATTTCTGTTACGGAATTCTCCAGTAATCAGTTGCAGCTGGGACAGATTCGTTATCATCACACGTCTTCAGAGTTTCCACAATTTGATGAATTCAAATTCACCGCAACGCTTGGATCTGTTCGTTCATCAATCTACGATTTTCGCATAACATTTACCAAGTTAAGAATCGGGATACAGCGACACCAGAACAAAGTCATCAACGGAACTAAAGATTCGCTGATTGAAAATGATTGTCTGTACCATCAAACCACTCCAATTCCAACCTTTTCTAAAATTATTATATACACTTTGCTCAAAGTGCCATCATTCGGAATTCTTTATGTTGCCGGTTACGATGGATCAGCAAAAGTTGGAGACTCTTTTACTCAATTTGACGTTGATGAGCGTAGAATTCGGTTTAAAACATACAGGACATCTTACTCTTCTTTCCAAGACATTTTGGAATTCATTGTAACAGTTCCTGAATGCGAAGATGTGATTGGATCAATCAAATTCATTTACAATCCAGATGAAAATCTCGCAAGACTGCTAACGTATCAAAGAAAAGAAAAACTGTATGTGAATGAAGGTGATCGAGCTTCAGTATCTCGAACACACTTTGATGTTCTTCTCAACAAGTTCAGCTACTTAACCTTCAATCTGACGCATCCACCAAGGCATGGACAACTAAATGAAGTGCACAACGACTTTATTCAATTGATTGAATCGTTTCAACTAGAAAATCTCTATCTGGGTGATATTGCATACTGTCACGATGATTCAGAGTCAAATGAAGACTCAATGAAGATTTTGATTTTGTCCGATCCACAAACAGACTTTCAGGTATGAAAATAAACTTAAAATAATATCATGAAGTAAAATTTAAATTTTCAGTATGTTAGCGAGATTGCCATTGACATCACTTTGCAGAATGTGAGTTTACCGAAAGCTTTATTGTTACTGAAAATTATACTTCACCCTTTACTTTTTAGGACAACCCTCCCGCTCGTCAAATTGATAAGAAATTTTCAATAGTTCGAGGCGACTCCAAGTTGATAACGTCCAATGACTTGAAATATTACGACCCGGATATTGATTCACAAAAGACATTACTCGGCTTTCAAAGTATTCACTCGACAAACGGCGAAGTTATGATTGGAGGAATAACAGCGTTGTCCTTTAGTCAAGATGACTTGGATAACAATAGAGTTTATTTTAACCATTCTGGTGACGACTTTGGAGTAGTGAACTTTGTTGTCAGTGATGGAACGTTTGAAATACCTGGTGCTCTTGAAATTGAAGCCTCTGACCCGTTTTTGAGAATACTTGAGGCAAATGCTTCAATAGTTCAAGAAGGTCGATTAATCCCGATAACAGTCAATGATCTCAGCATAGAAACAAACCTTAACGTAAAACCTGAACAAATAGAGTATAGAATTATTAGTGAGCCAAGCCACGGTGCCATAAAATATTATCGAAAAAATTCCCAGAAAATATACTCAGGAAAAAACTATAACTCAACTTTATCATTGAAAAATTTCACGTAAGTTTGATTTAAACTTCTATGGGAAAAAAATAAAAAAAAAAGCTGTGGACAACTTTCAGGCAAGCTGAAGTTGAAAAGGAGAGGATTGCTTATCTGAATACCGAAGTAGCATCAATGGATCGTCTCAAGTATCGTGTGTCAGCTAAAGGCGTTTGGTCTGAAGGAGAAATTGTTTTTCGAATTTATGTGAGTTTGAACAAGCAGATTTTAGGAGGTGTTTGTACGAAGGTTTTTGTAATTGTTTTAGCCATCGGCATACTGGGAACCTTTTCAAGTTAGAAGAAATCAAACACTTTTTGTTGAAGAGTCAACGAGTGTAACAATAACGAAAGAAGTACTAGAAATCGGACACCCATATATTTCACCAGGTTTGTCATTTGATGCAATCAAAATGAATGTAGACAACTTTTTTTTCAACAGGAGACATTACTTACTTGGTTTCGACGTCACCACAACATGGCTATCTAGAAATTCAATCAATTACTTCAGATGACGAATACAATTCTAAGGTTTTTGATCAGTCGACAATAAATTCTGAAAAAAGTGAGTCGCTTTTTTGTTCAAAAGTCTCTAGCTAAAATAATGTTTTCTTTCTCTACAGTGTTTTACATTCAAGCTGGAGTAAATCAGTCATCTGATTACTTTGTATTTGATGTCACGAACGGAATTTATTGGCTCAACGATTTAGTACTAAAGATTGTAATAATCCCAGAGAATTTGTACATGAAGTCTCAAAACATTCACGTTGAAGAGGGCAAGTTTGTGAAGCTCACTCCAGAAACCATGGTTCCATATAGTGAATTTTTTATTGGAAAAATTATCGAGTATAAAATTCTTGAGCTACCTCGATTTGGATCGATTCGTTCCGGAAAATCATCTAAAATTAATCGTTTTACTCAGAAACAACTTGAGCAAGGAGTCGTACAGTATATTCATAGTGGAAGCGAAGACCACTTCGATTCGTTTAAAGTTGTTGCTTTTGGAAAAAACAAAGAAAGTTTGCCCTTCACAGGTAGTTTTATTTTCATTGTATATTTTTGTAAATAATATTAAATAATATGTAATTCCAGTTAACATTGAAGTGGAGCCAGTGAACGACGAAATTCCAAGAGTTACTACAAATACCGGTTTACAAATGTGGATTGGTGGAAAATCTGTTCTAAAAAACACTGACCTAAGTAACTCCAACTTTTTTGCATAGCTTCAAAATGAACACTAATGTTCTATTTTGCAGTGGTTCAAGATCACGATACTCTCCCTGAAAACTTAACGTACAACGTACAGCATCTATCTGGAGGCTATCTTTGCTACAAAAATTTTTTCAATAGAAAAATCCACAACTTTACTCAGGATGATATAAACCATGAAAACATTTTTTTCATTAATGACTTCAACGGGCACACTCAAACAGGACAAGTCGTTTTTTATGGTAAGATTATAGGGAACAAACAACTGTAACATTTTGGCGTCTTGTTTAACAAGGCTTTACCTTTATAATTTCCATTTTGACTTCTTTGTAGTTAGTGACGGCGTTCATAATACAAGTGAACAGATACTTTATGTGACAAGCAACGCTGTAACATTGGAAATGGAAAAAAACGAGTTTCTACACGTTTTTCCTTTGACTCGAAAACAAATTCTCCCTGAGCAGCTACACTACAGATGTTCCGACCGCGATAGGGAAATAAATTTTCAAATCACCGTTTCACCTCAAATTGGAAAGATCATACGCGAGGTTAGTTAGTCATAAATATGTTGCACATATGTTAACTGTAAAATAAAATTTCCACTAGGATACTTCTCTTGGAATCGTTGAGGAATGCACATCGTTCACACAAGACGATTTGTTAAATGGCAGGTTTGCTATCTTTGCGTTCAAATACGATATTCTTGTATAAAATATCCTTCCACTTTTCTCATTGCAGGGTTTTCTATGAGCATACCAGCCCAATGGTTGAGCTTAAAACCAACGATTCATTTTTTTTCGATGTAAATTCCTTGTTTGCGCAATCACTCATCGACCAATCGTTTAATATTGAAATTTCGGTTTCATCCGGGGGCCTTTTGAAGTTTCTGCCTAATATCAAGATAGAAGTTGACGAAGGTGATTTGGCTCCAATTCATCTGGACTTGTCAAGAGTTTTAGAGTATTTAGAAACACGAGTTGCTATTCAGTCACCAGAACTTTTTGTCGAAACTTACTCTCCGACACACGGCGTTATTTTAGCCATGGACTCCAGAAAAGATGTGTCTAGATTCAGCCTGATTGACTTTAATAGCAACAAAATCTTTTATCATCATGATCACTCTGACACCATCGAAGACAAAATCTTCATGGCCGTATACTTGCTCGTGGGAAATATTTTCCTGTGCAACATCACCATACCCGTTACTATAAAACCAAAAAATGATCAGCCGTTCTATCTAGTCACAACATCTCCTCGAATATCAGTGATTGAGAGTGAAAACAAGACCATTACTTATCAAGACCTGCTGACTGAAGATGCAGACACTTCATCTGATGGAATCATTTATGAAGTTATCAGCAGTCCGATGCACGGGATTCTCCAAAAGATATCAGACGAAGGTTATGTTCAAAACATAGTTTCGTACGGAAATCAATTTTCACAGGCTGACGTCAACAACAATCGAATAATATACACACATTCTGGTAGTCCCGAGTCAACAACTTTTAGTTTTAAAGTTTGGGATGGTGAATTCAAGCCAGCTTACGAGACTTTCACTGTTAAAATTCTTCCTGTTCAAATAATTTCACCAAACATCCCCGTTCAGCCACTGACTGTTCAGCAAGGCTCTAATATTGGAAACCTAGAACTTAAACACGTTTCAATAGAAACGAACGTTCAAAAAAGTCGGCTTATTTATAACATTACAAAACTTCCTATCGGAGGTGTATTAAACAACAACCACAAGCAAATATTTAGATTTAATCAGCGACAACTTGAGGATGGAGTTATTTCCTACGTTCAAAATGACATGACGAGAAGTAATGATTCTTTCCAAGTAAACGCGTATATTCCCGACAGCTCATCAACACTTCTCTTCGGTAAGCATCAATAACATAACTCTTTGTTTGAAAGCTGGAAGATTTGCTATCTAACAATTTCATTTTTGCCTTTACAGATATATCAATCATTGTTCAACCTTTTATATCAATCAGCCCTATTTCATTAACACCCGGCAGTAAAGTTCGGTTATCGTCCACTTTCATTCAAGACAACCCGACTCAGCTGAAACTTAATCGATACAATCCAAAGATTATCATTATAAGAAAACCACAATTTGGTAAATTACGCAAAATTAGAAGAAGCACTGGTGATGTCGAGAATGTAAACGATAAAGATGTCACTACTTTCACTTACAAAGAGATGAAAAGTGGTATAGTCTATTACGTTGCCAGGAAGTTCCCATCAGCAGGCTTTCGAGGAATCAATGACTCGTTTGAATATCTTCTCACAACAAAAACTGCTCAACCAGCTCAAGGAATTGTTCCTGTTGAAATTTTTTCAACCCTTCAAGACAGTGACGACTCTGTTTTTCCTGACATAGTACTTGCAGATTCGGATTTTCTGGTAATCTTCTTAATCAAACATCAACATCACAAGACTAAAAAAAACTTTTTTATTGCAGCCTTTTGACCACATGTTGCTTGTAGCAATATTAATAGGAGTTATACTTTTCCTGATTTTGTTAATTCTTTTGATCAAATGTCGGTCAAGTAGCCAAAAATCGAAATCCAAAGATCCACCTCAACTTCCAAGACCACCGGATTTCATGACAATAAACAATAACACGAGAAGCATGTACACTCCTTCGGACAACGAGTCACTTCCCGTAACTCAAAGTAAATTATTGTTGCTCAGTACAAAATTGTCATCTTATTCATACGTGACTTCAATTACAGACTCCACTCCACTGCCAGTACTCAGCAACGTACCTCACTGTAAAGTCATACCGATTGGTCTTGATATTAACGATTCAGATCCTGAAGACATGGTAAAAAGTTGCAAAGATATATGAAGGCCTTGCTACTATTTCAATATATTTGCTAAAATTCCAGATCGACATGCGTGAAGATGCACGCGAACAGATGTTGCGTTATGCAGCTTCGTATAACGATGACCCTGAGAGTTGGACATCATCTATTGGTGACATGATCCCTGAAGTAGCTTATTCTTCACAGAATATTCCACCAAAAATAAATCCATTGCTTCGACGGAACCAATACTGGGTGTAGCAACTCTTATCACCAAATTATTCTAAAAAACGAACTGATTAAAAACATTTAGAACTGCTGTATTCAACTAATCCAAAGATTAAGAGTTTTTTTTCCAATGCTTGAATATATCTAACTTAAGTCTAAGTAACTTTAATAAAAAAAATACTGAAAGTATGTTGTTTTTAAGAAAATCTTTACTTAGAATATGGACGGTTATTTCATTTGTGTTTACTATTTAAAAGTTGGTTTCTGTTTTGGGCTTCTCTACAACAGGGGTCAACTGTAATGCTTTGTTGTCGTAAGAGTAATCAATTGTCGTTACGCTGTTTGAGAGAGTGTCTTCCGCCGGATGTCTCGAAATTGGAGTGCTGACAGTTTTCTGGTCATATTCCGTACCAGAAACAGTGAAAATAGAAGAAGTCCTGTTCAAATTTTGCTGATTGTTGATGTTCTTTTTACGTAATTTTGGACTTTCTGTGTTGGGATTCTGAATCAATGTCACAGGTTCTGCATGTTTTTGCTTCTTCTCTTGTTTTTTCATTGAAACTGCAATGTTCTGTAGCCAAATGTAAATCCTTTTTCCATTTATGGCGAAAAAACATATTAATACGAGAAGTACCAAAAGGAAAGTTATCGTGAGGTAAATTTTCAGGTTCTTGATTTCAGCTGAAAAATTCACAATAAGTCTGATAGCGATGTCAATAAAAAACTGTTATTTACCGGCATAATCTGACAGTTTCACGTAACTTTTGTCGTGAAGATAATCTGACAGCAAAAAATAAAAATTTCATTTGTGAAAGAAAGGTTTTTATCATTCATACCTCTGCACTCATTTTTGCACGTTTCGCCGTCGTAGTTATGGCCACTTTCGTCACAAAGTGGGGCGCATTCTTCACAATCATTATGAAACTTAGAACAGAATTGATACATTTCACATATCTTTGTTCCGCATTGTGTACCTCCGACTGCCATAGCAACACTTGTTGATATAAGTGGCAACATTTTTCCTGAAACATTTAAAATTTGGCTAATTGTTTGGCTAATTTTCAATGAACATACCTTTTTTAGATAAATTCACCGAAAAATTAAAGCTCGTAAGCTAAGTTCTGTTGTTTCTTGTGCTTCGATGAATGACTCATCGGTACACACAAAATCACTTCTAGTATTTTCTCTTGGTATTTTCCGCTTTTTTCTCTTTAACTCGTTGAATATCGAATAAAACCACTTTTTTTGACGTTTTTTGTGATGAAATGTTATCAGTTGTACATGTAAGAACGTGATGTTGACTTCAAAAGTTAAAGGTGACTTAAAAATATTCAACAAGCTATAAAAAATATGCCACTTAACGCACCTCCACGAAAAGACTGGTTCGTGATGAGAAAATGAGAGAAAAAATCAACTCAACTGTGTATTTTTTTATTGTCGTCATCCATACAGGTGCACGTATAAAAAGGTGTGCACAACGAAAAACATTTGTTGGACTGAATGTGTTTGAATATTTGATATCAATTAGTCAAAAAAAACTTCAAGATAAGATGATAAAATGTAATTTGGCACAAAAGACTTCAACTCAAAACACACAACAAACGTTCTGCAAGGAATCAGCAATATATTTCGCAATTCTCTTTTGTGATTAGAGCGCTGTAGTGTTGTATTTCAAGAAAACTGGGGAAGTTATAATGTTTTTTTATATCTGTCTGTCTTTTCTGTGAATCAACGATATTGTACAACAGGAAATACGCTTTTTAGTTCAACAGCAGCTATTCGAAGCTAACTTGAAAATTTATTTATTCGTGCAAGTTTCGGCAAGTTGTGTTGTGTACGTCCTCAGTATTTTCGTTTATTTTATTATTTCCACATCTGCGGAAGCTAAGTTATTGTTCTTCCTTCAAATGCTGTAAGAGTAAGATTCCGCTGTGAAAGATTAAAGGGAATTTTAGAAAAAGATGACGGATACTCAGGAGAATCTCAAAGGCAAAGTAAAATCAGGTAATGTTGATGTTTTCAACGCAGTGCATTCTGCTTCCATTCTTTGTCGATGTGAAAACATTTTAATTAGATTCATCATTGTGTTTTTGAAAACTCAATTCTTTTGTTGAGTATTTTTTTGCTATGAAAAAATTTACCTCAATTAAAATCTTTTTATCGTCAACTTGCTTTCTTTTTTGATAGAAATTTCATCACGACTGAAACGTTTTCGTTCACCGATTGAACTAAATGATCAGGATAATAAATTAGACTTCATATCGTTGTCGGAATTATGAAAAATATTTTTTTAATGTACCAAGATTCTTTCGAGTAAAACATTTTACTCCACACTTTTAAAAAAAACTGCTGGAGAATGTCGCAAATCACTAGCTAGTTTTTTTCTTTCTCAAAAATAATTCTTTCAAGTGTTGATAATTACACTGTTTTTCAAATAATACGAATATCAAAAAGCCAAGTGCAACAAATTGCTCGAAAGGTACTGATTTGACGTCAATAAATTTTTATTTATTACTGCACAGTTTGTCAGGAATGGTTGATTCGAGAAGACTCAGCTTTAGCATATCAACTTCAGGACAAAGAAATAAATGAGCACTACAAAGGGAATCGATACCGAAACCAAATCGTTCGACAAGATTTTCCAACAGCCTTGTCAGAGTAAGTTTAAAAATTTATTTATTCTAAACATTTATGAAACAAATACTTTTAGGCAAATTCGAGAGAAGCAAGCTGCTGAAAAACAGGCCATGCTGTATCACAAGCAAATAGAAGAAATAGAGAAAAATGATCGTCTTTACGCTGCTGAAGTTGAACGAATGACAAAACACGAATCAAGGCTTAAAGAACCTTCAGTTCCAATTCCACCAAGAGATAAACCTAAACCTTCTGTGAACAAGTACTTGTCACACTCTCCTGAAGCTTCTTCTAATCTTCACTATGCTTGCCTTGATCTGGCTCCTGGTAACAGAAAGATTGTTTTGGAATCGCCTGAACGAAAGTATACAAAAATAAGTCTTCAATCACATACACCAGAGAAAATCGTCAACCATTTTGAAAACGTTCCGCCACCTCGACCAGCTAAAGCCATTCATCTCAGGAAGAATGCACCACAATTGCCTCCACCTAGTTCTGATGGAGTCGACAGTATAAGGCCTTACACAGATATTGAGTCAGCTCTTGATGAAGCTTTAGACATGGAAATACGTAATCTTGACATAAATGATCTGTACAAACCAAGCCAAAGCAACAACATTGCTGCACAATATAATCCCAACATACAACAGCGGCATCCTCACCATCATTTTCTTGAAGAGGGCCGAAATATACTTAAGATGGCTTCAGAGAATAACAAACAAGATAGATCGAACATGGAGCCATTCGATGGAGGTGCAGTTGGTGGTATAGATTTGCATGAACAATCAGCTCAGTCTTTCAATGAGCTTAACCTTTCTCCCGATGAAATCAAAGAGCTTGAACGCCTAAAACAAGAGGAAGCTGATAAAGAATACGCCCTGAGACTGGAGCGTGAACTTTCTGACAGGGCTTTTGCGCAAGAGACGCAAGACAGGTATTATTTACTATTAAGGATAATTCTTTCAGAAAATTTAAAGTTTTTCTTT
>JPYR01000067.1:117839-129487 GCA_000775305.1 Belgica antarctica | reverse complement strand
CTTAAGTTCAGTTAAAATCAGGGTTGGCAGAAGAAAGATTTCTGGTCAGTTTCCGAAATTATCTTAATTTTTCAAAACAAAAATTATTTCGGAAAAGAAGGAAAAAGAAAACAATCTTAAATCTTTTTTTCTATCCTTAAAATGAAATTCTGTAACAAAGTGTTTTACACAAAAACGAAAATTTTGTTATTTTAAAAATTCTTTTTTCCCAAGCCTGGTTTAAATTCAAACGCATGATGAGGTGAATAGGTTGGGAAGAGAAAGAGACAGAAGATAAACAAACTAGAACATTCGGTCGGACAGAAAAATATATTCTCTAACGTCAACTGTCATTAGTTATCAGAAAAAATGAACGATCAGGAGCCACCTAGACAGCCCAGGAGCATGCAAGGTTTGCTGAAGTTCGCCATGGAGGGTAAGCAAGAATGCGTGTTCATCGTTCAACAATTTCACAATTTTGTTTCAGCAACCAAAGATGAAGATCCAACAAAGCCCTCACAATTCCAAGAAATGAGCGAAGAAGACAGAAAGTTCCTCGAAGCAGCATTGAAATCCATGACCATCGACGTGGTAGAAGAGTTGAACAAGGCGATGAACGTTCTGATCACTGGAAACGCATCGGAAGAGGATCAGGTCTCTGCGTAAGTCATTGTGATTAATTCTTAAGCATTCAAATCGCACAATTTCTGGTCTTACGAAAGTTGCCGCTGATTCAGACTTGCTTCAAAAAAAATCGAAGTCCAGGCATTGAGGTTTTCCAATTTTTTATTCCCCAGTTTGGAAGCGGTTACTAGCTATGTAGCCGACGTGGACAGCGCAAACGGTAGAATAAGAAGTTTGCACTTTCGACATATTGTTTAATACTTTTTATTTTAGATTTTTTCAAGATTGGTGGATTTTGCATAATTATTCCTTGTCTGAACTCAAAGTACTCAGAAGTCCGAAGTGAAACGGCGCTGCTAATCGGAGAACTTGCCCAAAACAACGAGTTCTGTCAGAAAAACTTGCTGGAATTGAACATTCTTCCGAAACTTCTTGACATGATGTCAAACGATGAAACTGTCGTCTCGAGTCATGCATTCCATGCTGTATCGTGTCTTACAAGAAGTTATGAGCCGGGAATGAAAGACTTCATTTCAATGGGTGGTCTCGAGTGCCTCATTCACCTAACACAGAGCAAGGATTCAGAAAAGTTGGTCATTAAGTCAATGTTTTTGATTTCTGCATTTGCACAAGAATCTGAAATGGTTCGAGAGGAATTGGTGAAACTGAACGCAATAGAAAAAATCGTAGCAACTATTGATCCTCTCAGTGAATACAGCACTCGTCTTGAGCAAACTCTCGCTGCGCTGGTCAGTTTGACGGAGAGCTCTGAAGCTGTCAAACGATGCCAAAACAAAAATGTCAATTTGCAGGAGAAATTGAACCTAATCGTCTCTCTTTGTAAGGGCAAAGACGAATGCCAAGTAAGCAAAAAGCGTTTCTTTTCTAATTTTATCGAAAAAGTTCGATGATCTCGAGTAAAGCACAAGTTCTTGGTGAAGAACCGGAAGAAATATTTCTCGTACGACCATCACTTGCTGTCTCGACGATTATTATTGATTTAAAATTTTCTAACAAAAGTTTTTCTTTATGTTTTAGGAACAAGTTGAATTTAGCGAGACAATCAAACGACGTGTCTTCAAATAATTAAACCTTCATAGTTGTTATCGTACAGATCAAATAAATATGAATCATTTCAAGAAAAATACTTTGTCTCGTTTTGCTTCTCTTTAATGTTAATCTTTCAGTGATCTTTCACTCGGAAATTTTCCAACTCCATGAAATGAAGTCTAACTTGTCGTAACTGAAAAAAGGTTTATTGGATGTTGTAGCGTGAATGTGTGGAGTTTAGTGTGCATCATTAAAATTCAAACAAAGAACACAGCAGATTCACCTTCATATTGACTATGATGCAACCAGTTCCTCTTGAATGGTATCACCAATTCAGCGGAAAGTTTTTTCAAGGGTCAAGAATTAGTAAAATTCTGTTTGTCCATGTGAGGATCAACTGAATAAGTATCGCGAGAATGACAAAAGAATCACGCAGATGGAAAATGCGAGAAGATTTTGTGCGACGCAGACTTGATGGCTGGCACAAATCAAGAACAATGAACTGAATCTGGAGCACCAAGCCGCTTAACACTCAAAAGTGTTCGACTTTACTCCGATATATCAACTATTCATCAAACTATTGTAGATCAAAGTTCATTGTTAACAAAACAACTACGAAACTCATTTTGCGGCTTTAATATTTGTCTTACTCACGCTCGTGTTCTTCCATCTTGCTTTATCTTAAAGGAAAGGGAAAAGGAAAATTGACGTTTCTGCGTATTCTTTCTGAAAACAGAATACAGATTTCAAATGCCAGTCGTATAGAGCTCATTCTTCAAGTGAAAGCTGATCAGTGAAGGAGGCACAGTCCTAGTTGTGAACATTTAATGAACAAAGAAACAAAATATATCAAAGAAAGTCAAAAAAAATTAAACTATTATTGACTATTGAAACAAAATAACTTCTAAGGATCAAAATTTACAATTAAAAATTATACAACAGTAAGTTTCAACTTTCAACGAGTTACTTCAAAAAACGATTAACGTGAAAATTTTATTGCGCATACATTTTAAATTTTAAAAGTTCAACAAACTAAACAAAAAGATTATAAATGTCATTAGCAAAGTGATTTTTTTTTACCGTTTAAGCAAAACATGAGACGGATACCTTAAAATAAACAAACGTCATATGGCGAATAGATGCTTCCTGGTGTAAGATCTACCAGACGTTTCTTAGAATTAAGATCTTGTTCCGACTTTTGATCACATTTGTGACACAATTTTTGAAAAACAAAGTTTAATTCACAATTGCGGAGATCACTAAAATCAAAACAAACCGAAATAGCCAAAATATACAACGCAGACAGTTTGTCTAAAAGTTCAAGGTACTTCTGAGATTTTTAAGTTTAGTCTTAAGAGTAGACATTGGCTTAAAATTAAATCGTAGTTCAATCTGCGTATAATTCTGCGAACAACAATATTTCTCAAAAATGCGAAATAACTTTTTGCTTTTCGTTTGATCATATGGTTTTCCACGAGCATCTGAAACTCTGAGAGAAAACTTTTTCATCGATGTTTTTCTCAGCGTTGACAACTTAATTTTAGCTTTCTCACCTCAATAAGAAAAACTCTCCCGTTGCTGCTAAGTTTTGAAATCATTCGAAAAATCCTTTCAAGCAAAGATTTCTCGCTACGCGCTGCAAGAACTGATAGTTATATTTAAAAATCTACTGTGAAAACTATCAAGCATAATTCTGAAAATGGATAATAACCGAGGTTTGTCCAATTGAAAGCAGCTAAAATTCGTTGCATAAGAAAAATTGATATGATTTTTCTGCTTTATTTTTCATGCGGATGAAAATTTTGCGTTGTGGAAAAGCGCTTTACGTGTTTATCAAAATGAAAAAAGTGATCAAAAGAAGAAAATCAGGGAAATAGTATAAATAGAAAAGTGCATAAAGTAAATAACGGCATCACAATATAATGCAGCTTCTCGACAAAATTAAAGATTGTCACTTTTAAGGTTTTTTTTTTAAAAACATGTTTGGCTGTTTACTTTTCTAGACAGCGACGAATCGTCACTTTTGCGAATGCGCTTTTCTTGTCAAAACCCATAAATACTTAATGGATTTGATACTGTTTGCCGTTGACGATGAAAACGTTGTGGAAAATACCCTTCCTCTGCTTATCAGCGGTCCAGGTAAAAGGCCGGCGGTCTCTTAGCATGCCTCAATTTGACTCTGAGCTTATCTTTCGTATCTACGAAGTGCCCTTTTTGAAAATGTTATTGCCTATGAAATCAAACCACAGATCACGAGTGAAATCGAATTCAATTTCAAAATAATTGAAAAATAAATTTCCGTTCATTCAGGAAGAACGATCACCATGCCTTCTGAATGTGGCACAAATCCGCTTCAACGAGCTCTGGCCGATGCAATTATCCGTATGGTGTCCTTGGATGAGCTTCGTATTTTATTTGCTTGTGGCGCAAAGGTGAGTGCACGTTCTAATTCACGTCTTATATGATGGTCACTTCTGAGAACAAATACTCCAACAACATATTTCCCACAGGTGAATGAATCGGTGACCCAAGGGTTGTGTGCTTTACACTATGCTGTTTGGCAAAAAAATATCGCTGCAATTAATTTACTGCTCGTACGAGGGGCTGAGATAAATAAAATAGACGATTGTGGATACTCCGCACTTCATCTCGCATCTGAGCATGGATACTTCGAGATTTGCAAAATTCTTCTTGATGCCGGCGCAAAAAGTGATTATCGTGAGCCCACAGATGAAATTTTCCCTCGAACAACATTGTGTGATGAACCCCTGCGCCTTGCTTTGAGGAACAAACATTACGTCAGTATGCTTCTGGGATTCACTTGAATAGAAAGTAATCTCTCAGTTTTATAGGATGTCGCTAGGCTTCTGCTTGAGCGTGGTGCCGATCCAAACAAGCGATACTTTTTTGGTGCTGAAATCAATTTGGCCAACGATTTGGAGTCACTTGAGCTATTGCTGAACTTTGGGGCTAACACTGAAACACGCGATCGTTCTGGATTAACACCATTGATGCGTTACGCTAGATCTTCGACAGGTATGGAAGCAGTTTTGTTGCTGCTGAAATATGGCGCAGATGTCAATGCAATGGCTGATGGGAGAAACGATTTCAGAACTGTTTTACACTATGCGATTTTGTCAGGTATATTTGAGGATGTTGCATTTTCTTTTTTCAAACGCTTCCCCTAACAAGACTTCAGCCACATTAATCGCTTTAACTCTAATAGTTTTTTCTTTTCTTCTTTTTAACATAACTTATACTGCGTCTCCTATTAACAAATCAGGTGTGGAATTTTCAGTTCATGGTAATAACATTAATTTGTCGTTCATTTTCATTATCATTGCACTAATAGAAAATATTTTTAAAACGCATTCTCTCAAATGTTTTATTTCTAGGAAATATGGGACTGGTAACTTTACTGTTAAAACAAGGCGCAAAAGTTGATAATATTCCTCCACTGCCCGAACCGGATAGATCTTCTACTCTCGATTTGAGTAAACAACAAAAAAAGCAAATGCTTCTTGAAAAACTATATTCTTGATTCACTTTTAGGTATTTTACGAGGAGACCCAGCTTTGGTTCGAATGCTTTTAGAGCATGGTGCGAATGTCAACCGAGCAAGTCCAATAATCGGTAGTCCACTTCATGTGTGTTGTGCGGACAAAATTCTGCACAGAGTAGAAATTATGAAGGTAAAGTCAAATCTATTTCATTAAAAATGGCTAGCAAAATTCCATTTAAAAATATCTATCCAAACTCAGATGCTACTTTCTTACGGTGCGAATCCAAATATTCGAGTTTACGGTGAAGCAGGTTCGAATGCTACATTGCGACCACCTTTGGCTGAACTTCTTATTAGTAACGACAACGTACAACTGGATGAAGTCAAACTTCTTTTAAAACATGGCGCAAGAGTTGTTTTCAAAACTCAATTCCGAGACCCTGACGGTTTATTAAACTGTAAAAAAAATTAATTTTACAAACGAACAAGTTTGACTGTTTAAATTTCAGGTTTAAAAAATATGACAGGCAATGATCCAGCTTTCCTGCACTTACTCGAAGCAGGTACGTCGAAAATTTTTAGAAAATTTCAACTTGAAAATATATTTAATCTTTTCTTATTTTCGCTCGAGCAGCAGAAGAATTTGACCCCTGTATGATTAGACGAAACCCAAATCTCAACTTACGTCAACGCTCGCTTCTCCTTGAAAAGTCATCACGACCTCTCACGCTCCAATCAATATCACGAAATTATTTCCGAAAATATTTTGGAAATAAGTTATCGGCTAATGTGCCATCACTTGAAATACCCGCGATGGTTCAAAAGTATTTACTTTTTGAGACATATTGATGAATCGAGTGATTTAAATTTTGACATACAAGACTTTAAGAAAATGACGAGACTTGGTATTTGGAAACTTTTCTTTTTCTGAGAAGTTTTTTTTTGATAATTGTATCCTCTGGAAAATAATAAATTCCGGTGGAAATTTAAATATTTTGTTGCATGACTGCCATATTATTTGCCCATATTTTTATGGCACTAACTAGGCAAGTTTTAAGACGAGTCTGTTTTAACTCATTTTGTTTATGATTTTTCTTAGTCAACTTAGACGTTGTAAAAACATTGTGATATATGTTAGTTGAAAAATGCGGGAAGTGCTGATTTATATTTCATATTCGGTTGAAGCAACCACTTCAAATGATTTTGTTCTTGAAGAAATCAAAATGTTATGAATTTTAGAAAACTAATATTTTCTCTCATTGTATGCTTGGAAATCTAATAGGCTATTTTCAGTTTATAAATTAACAATTATTGTTTTTGGTTCTTATCAAGGTAACCAAAAGAGTGTATTGAGTTACATTACAGGACATGGTTAAAGAGAACCTATAACTTATTTCCACATTAGTTAAAAACACTTTGGGGCTTTACTAAGCATTGCAACACATTTTATTTGACTAGAATTTTAAAAAGAAATAAAGTAATTCCTTTAGAACGAGCAATTGAACCAGCTAATTAGTTATTAGAGCGAAAAAAACTGGACTTTGAACAATGGGGTTGTTAGTACTCGTCACTTTCTCCACGAATGTTCTCTACAATTTGTTGATAGCGCCCGAGGTAAAGTGAATCGTTAGGTCGTGGAAGTACAAGAATTTCGTTGATTTCGCCACGTTGTTGCCTTTGTCTTTGAGTCGACGGTTGACTTCGAAAATGCTGTAACTGAGAAGAATGTTGGACAGACGGCGGTCTTGAAGGGGCTTTGAAGGATAGCAGCTGAATGGCTTCAATGACTCCATCCGAATTCGTTGTCGTTTGATCAGGAATTGTAGTTTGACTTTGATTAACTAGGCCTGCTAGTTTGTACATCATGAATCGCGATTGAGTTTTAGAAACGTTTGTAGGCATTGACCAACTGAAAATTAAGTCAAGTATTAACATGCTAAGTCAAATCGCTAATTTCTTTTACCGGCGGTTGTTATCTACTGTTTCGCTTGGTTCAGCTAGAAAACAACAGAAAACATTTACGTAGCTTCCTAATCTTTCGAAGTTACTTTCTTACCTGTACAAGCAGCTTCCGACCACCTTCGATATTGTTGCTGTAAGTTTCGAAACCGATTATGCTGCTGCAGTGTAGTTATGTTTTGTGGTTGACACTCGTAGCTTGCAGACATTGGTGACTCAGATCTAGAAGTTCGATTGATGTATTATAAATTACTTTATAGAAAAGTTAATAACTTACCTAGACAAATCTGAACGATGAAAATCTCTTGAAAAATCGAAGTATGAATGTGTCATGTGGTTGAGGAAAAAGTGTAACCGCTCATCTGAAATTGATAAATTTCGAATAAAGACCTCAACATTATGTAGAAAGAGTGGCTTTACAAATGTTATTCATGGCTAAAGCCTGAGAATGGTCTTTTTCAACGCAAGCAGTGAGTTGAGATTTTGCATCAGCTTCAAATGCATCGGCAAGAACAAACAAGTTTCTAAAAGTTCAATGCATGGAAATAAAAACAAAAGTTTTGTTATTATTGTTATCAAGGCTGATACTTACTGACTCCAGTCCAGCAATGCTTTGTTTGCAATTGTTTGGCTGGTATCGACGTTTCCCATAATCTTGGCTAGGTTTTGCGTGCATATCGCCATGGATTGCACTGCCTGAAAAAAGTTTTGCTATGATATCCGGCAAATTTATGAAAACAAAATCCTTACATTTACGAAGTTCACAAGATTTGTTTGAAAATCTTTAACTAGTGCAGATGACTCGAAAGCTGCAGACATTTTTGAGTTTTATGCAACGACCAATGGTTATCTGATGTGCACTGTTTTGTTTGTTTCTTTGCTCCCCAAAACAACGACCGAAGAAATTGCTGTACAATTTTACGAACACGGGGTGATTCACAGAGTTGGGAAAAAAGAAAAACCTGCTAGCATGAAAATTGAAATTTCTGTTGCCATATTATAATCCTGTGATTAAATTATTGGTAACAAAATGATTTGTTTGACTTTTTCAATTCTTCTTTTCCAATAAGATTCTTGGTGATTCAAAAATCTAGGAAAAATCCGAATAATAGCAGGCCGACATGTTTGATCAAAATAAACGATGTAAAATTCTGCGCAAGATGAAAAAATAGTTGTAATTAAATTATCGTATCAAATCTTGCCAGATAAACACAGCTATTAATCGATGGCACAACCAAACACATGAAGCTGTCAGTGTGTTTTGGAAGTTGAATCCAGTCGAGAAAACATTACAGTTTGTAGAATTTTACCTCGCGAAAGGAGAAAACAAATTCATAACTACGTGTCTTTTATCAATACCAAAATAAATGTTCCTTTCGAACAGCAGTTCACAATCGTCATCTGTGAACTCAAGTATAGACCCGTTAATCGACAGTGGACATGACCATCAAGTGAACAGTGATTCTAATAGAGATAGTTTAAATCGTCGTTTAAATATGGTCATTAGTTATGGAAAAGAATTTTTGTTCATTTTAGCTTTCATTCTTACTACTTTTGCTAGGTAAGCGTTAAGCAGACTTGATCATCAAGCATCATTCATAATTTATTCGTTCATTCGGTAGTGTTCAAAACAGCTCACCCAAAATAAGCCGTGCAGTTTCGCCGGTCCCATTTTTTTCAAAGGGATCACTGATCGAAGACTATTACTATGGCCAACTGAATCCAACGCAAACCAAAGTTCCACTTTCTGAGCTATCATTTGTCCTTTATTATGCGCCGTGGTCTAGCGAGTCACAGCATTCGAGAAAAGCTTATGAGCAAGTTGCACGCTTGTTCTATCGGGAAGCTTATTTTTCAGGTAAGCAAGTAATAATAGTAAACATAAGAAGCTTTTTTAAACTTGATTTTCTTTAGCAATCAACTGCTGGCAACCAGGAAGGTGAGTAGAATTATAATATTCCCTTGTCTGATGATGATTTTTTGGTTTTTAGTGAATGTCGCCAATCATATACCAAAATACATACATGGCCAATTCTGATGGCTTATTTGAGAAATGGGTTTGGAATTCAATATCAAAAAAATCTTTGGACGGAAGAAGCGTTAACAAAATTCATCAACTCTCTGCTTCATCCCATCGAGAGATTGACTTCACCTGACGATCTTTTGGCTCAGATGACTTCTAAAGATGCTCTTGTAGTAGCCTTTCTTGACATGGATAACAACCCTCGGCAATATCGGTCGTTTTATCAAAGCGCTATAAAGTTTCTTGAAAAAGACTCTTTCAATGAGATTGGGTTCGCAGTTGTGACCGGGGAGAGCGCTCATGCTTTTGGCGTAGATTATATCCCGTCAATTCGAGCATATTTATGGAATGAGACTTTGGAATATTTAAACGAGTCTTGGTCGAGTAAAGATATCGGAAAGTGGGTATCAAAAAATATTCATCAAGTTTCGTTCAATCTTTCACCACCCGGAACCAAAGGATCATCTCTCGCACCGTACTTTAACCAAGGACCCGTTCTAATCCTATTCACGCCCAGAAATTTCTATTCTGAGCTGTCTGATTCCTACGTCCTGTTGCAACAGGTTGGGATGGAATATTACAACTGTGGCGGCGATAACTGGGTACAAGAAATGGCTCGCGATTATTCGTTCGAAAGACGAAAGGAAAACAGAGAAAGTTACAAAACGTTGCACAAAGAATGTGAAATCATTTTCCAACAAAGTTACCAAGCTGACAACTTGGAAGATAGATGTGTGGCCTCCGTGTCCGTTTCAGTTTCAAGGGTACTCAACACTTCAAAAAACGTCGATGCTTCAGAATTTTGTGCACTTCCCCAAAAAACTGGAAGTTGTGGCTGCCCGATTCAATTTTCCTACAAAAAGCATCATTCAAAATATTCCCATAAGCCAAACAAAAAAGAGAAAAAAACATCAATGCTTGATGACAGTGACAGTGACGTTTCGCCAGATGCGATATCGAAATATAATTTTCACAGAAAGTGCGAGATGCTTAAGCTTGCAGAAAGAGAGCACGAAATTCTGTTCATCGAAGACGAAGATGCTTCGCCGCTTCAATTAGTTACTGGGCTTGCATGTAAAGTCAACAAAACATTCTCTTTAGTATCTTTGGACACCACAAGATTTCATGTTTTTGCTGAAAGACTAGGTATCGATGTACTTGAAATGGAAAACAGAACAGCAGCCATAATCATGGATGTAAGTTCAAATACGTTTAATTGAAGAATCTCCTTTATTTTTTAAAAAAATGTATTTTCAGCATGAAAATGAATCAACTTTTCTTCTCGATGGCCCAGTAAACCTTAGGTCATTATCAAAGTTCCTACACGATTTTCATGTTGGCGAACTTAAAAGATTTTTGCGAAGCAATAGCGTACAGTATCAACATACACATTTCTTTGATTACAAAGAGTTCATACAATATAACAACAAAGACCACAAACGAATGAAAGATGACATAATAAAGAAAAAGTGCACTCGAGCCTATGCACCAACAATGGAACGTGTTGTTATACAAGAAATAAACTCGGAAGAGTTCGAAGTTGCTGTTTTGAAATCAAACAAGGTGAAAGATTGGCTTTAAAATAATTTACGTGCTAATAATTTTTTTTTTAGACTGCTGTTGTCTTTTTCTTCTCCGCTAATTGTGCCTTTTGTTCGTTGATGCAGCATAGCATTCTTTCTATGTCGAGAATATTGAAGAAAATGCCTGATATTGAATGGTTTAGAATCGATGGAGACAAGAATGATTTGCCTTGGTAACTTATTTTTCACACCACTTAATAACAAAATCAAAAACTGAATATTCTGATTTAGGCAATTCACAGTCACAGAGTTCCCGTCTTTAGTCGTATTTCCTGGTGATGCTAAGGCAGAAAGCAGAAAGTTTCCAATTGAATTATCAATTAATACTTCCAACATTCTCGGGTTCGTGCTTGCTAATCTGGGTCGATCACACCGGCTGTTAGGACTAGTGATGGCTTGCAATTATAAGGTAACTCGAACAATCATCCTGACATTGCATGAAATAGTAAAAGTTTATTCAATTTTTAGCGTCACAACTCTACAAATGACTGTATAACAACTATTCAAGAAGAAATTACTGAAACTATTTCATTTCTTCTACGAGAGTGGCGCAAGCATCCAAGGAAACGGTCGGTAATTCTCCGCCTTATAAGGCAGCTGCGAGCAATTTACTTAAATTTATTCTCGATAAAAAGTTCTTGTGACTTTATGGAAATTCAAGAAACCATTCTGTCATTCTTGGACCGGTGGCTAGTGGTTAAACTCTGACGATATTTTTTGTTAAATTTTTTTGTTGAACTGGAAATTGATTGAAGTACAGAAAGTTGTAAAACGTTTTTTGTTTTTATTTGCGATGTCATCCATTTCAATCATCATTCCAAACCTTGATAAATCCTCAGAAACTAATAAAAACAGACTGATTTATTATGCCCTCACTCCGATTAGTTTTGAAAATATTCGCCTGATTGTTTTTTTGCGTGACGGTTGG
>JPYR01000067.1:94897-107918 GCA_000775305.1 Belgica antarctica | reverse complement strand
ACCACTTGCCGGTATTCATGCAGTACCGATCAGATGGCATCAATGAAGCTGCTGGATGGATTTGGTTCTAAAAGGCGTCGCAACTTGTCAATGGATGAACTCAGTGATAGAAAAACTGAAGACGCACCAAACAGAAATTCAATTGTCTCTGAAATGGTTGCAACGTAAGTTGATTAAAGCAAACATCTTGACAGAATTTGAAATTTGTTGAATTTTAGAATCGAAAAAAACAGCGGAACAAAGTTCAACACTATGAAGAACCCGAGACGCTTAAAACATTTTTCGGCTGCCAGTGAACCCAATACCGGTGCCATAAACAATTCGAATCTCTGCGACGACGAAAAACTTGAACTGAAATCTTCACATTCTAAGGAACAGCTTTTGGACTTCAATCATCAAAATGAGAAGGTTAACTATGACAATACAATCAGAGCCAAGAATGGGTCCAACTTTTGTACTTTACCACGGAGACCAAAAGCAAACTCCCACTGTTCATTCCAAACTGTGTCTTTTGAGAAAGGACCCGGAAAGAAATCGCTTGGTTTCACGATAGTTGGCGGAGCCGATAGCCCTCGAGGAGCCCTTGGAATTTTTATCAAAAGCATCATGCCTAACGGACAAGCTAGTGAAAGCCAACAGCTAAGAGCTGGCGATGAAATTCTGGCGGTGAACGGACAAGTTTGTCACGATATCACACACCAGAATGCAGTGAAACTATTTAAAAGCATTAGATCAGGAGAAATAGTTCTCAACATTTGTCGAAGAAATAACTATTCGAAAGAAGCATTTCTGAAATAAATTTTATTTAGAAGTTTTATGATATTTTGCAGATTTAAAACCATGTTTTTGAATTGTTTTAGATTCTCTTATTTCTTTTTGTCAATCATGAACTAAAATGATCCAAGATTTTTTGTTTGGTTCCTTGGTAACAGTTTAGCTACCCTAACTGCTCTATATCTATCTACCTTGTAGATGCACGCTTGGTTGTCACACTTCAATGAATAAAGTTATTTTTAGTATTTTCTTTTGAAATCTGAGCACTAAATTATTTTGATCAATTGCTTTCCGACTTAGGTGGAAGGATCAAAGACTTTTTGACAGATTCAAATTTTAAAAAAAAAATTGTTGTTCAGCAGGAACAAACATGGATAAGCTGATCTGAAATTCAATGAACTGGTAATGATATCGATAATTTATTAGAATTAGCAATTGTTTTAATTGTTACGTTGGAACAAATTGCGTCACTAAAAAGAGAACTGCGGACAGACATTGAAAAGGCAAATAACGAAGTGAATGGTTTGAAGCAACAAGCAATTGCCAACGTATTTGTTTTTTACGGTTTTCCACCTAACGTTACCAATGACGCTGATCGCCATCTCAAGTGATCTCAAAAAGTATAAATCCCTTCCAAACAACAACAAAAACTCAAGCAAAATCATCGGAATCTTCTATCAACAAGAAAAAAAAAACAAAGGATCATTCTCATTCATCCAAAAAGTCAAACCAATGAAGTCAAATTTAATTTTTTTCAATCGCACAAAAGCTCATTTTTTGTTATTAGAATCAAGTACAAGCAAATTTTAACATTAAGTGGCAATAAAAAACCAATTTCTCATTGACGATGTGAACAAAGAAGTCGCCAAGTTGTGTGGTTTTTCAACAAGTGGGTGATCTGTTTTAGCTACAAGTTACCAGTTCTGGAAAATTTACACTGTTAAGTGTAACTTAGATCTTTCAGAATTGTTCGATACTATTAAGTTAAGGAAAGTGTCATCTGCAAGTTGTCTTAGTTTTTTATGCTGGTTTTTTGTGCAGTACATTATAAAAAATAAAATATAGAAAAACCTAAACTTCATTCACAACTGGGCTTATGTGTAGATGGTCGTTTTATGATTGCCCCAAAATTTAAACAATTCAACTACCACATAATTAATTCCTGAAGGTTTTGGTCAAATAACTTTCTGAGGGTCTCTCGATGTGTGATTTTGATTGCATTAATTACCATCAAAGGGCAGTTGAACTTGAGCTTGACTTTCTGAACAATCGTCGATGTGAGTTTTGAACACATGGAAAATGGAATCCATTGGTAATTTTCTGTGAAACGAATTTTACAGACATTATTCAAGATCAGTGGTCGTTTCATGTGCAGCGTTTTTACCTACAATTATTTCAATTATCGGTCCCAGAAGTCTGGGAAAATTTGAACAATTGTTGAACTTTTAGAGAAACAAATAAACGATCAAAATAAAAATAAAAAGTTGATACAATTTCATGTTAGTGTCGTAGCTCATGACCTTACCTGCTCCTTTTATTTCTCGATTACCAAGAAATTGTATTTGAACAACTCAAGATGTTTGCATTTTACGACACATCACTTGTATTGTTTGATCAAAAACTGCTTGTTCAGTCGTTACATACTTGAACTTTAGCTTTGCGTGATCCCTCAAATGTCCCCACGCCATTGAAAATGTAATTACTCAGAACAAGAGTTTTCTCAGCGGTTTTAGGATTGCGCCATAATATAACACGCCCTTGCGAGGCAGCAAATCAGCTTGGTTTTTTTTAAAGTCAACTGATTTAAGGCGTTAATAAGTGTGATTTTTAACGAATGATGTATAACTAATTGCCATGTTACTTCCTCTCCCAGTTGATTTTCCCGGTATTACAGACATGAGAAATTTCAAATTTAGATTTCTGTGCAAGAACACGTTCACATTCACAAAACTTGAGGTGACATTTGTTCAGTGCTGCTCCTTTTCAGGCTTTGGTGCACTTTTTTTTCGAAAACTTCAAAAATTAGATATTTGCATTGCATAAACCTTTTTTAGACCAAAGACGTCATTTCAAAAGAAATATGATGTAAAATGCTTGTTTTTTATCTTGAAGTTGTGAGTAAATAGGTCCGAAAGCAAACATCGGCGTTTTACTACTAGCCACTGTTCAAATCGTTTTAAACCATATTTGATTTGCAAGACCTTTAAATCTTTTAGAAATTTAAGACTGAAAGAGAATTCCCATCACAGCATTTTCAAAACATTTACTTCTAAGTTGCGTCAGCAAAACATTTTTAATTGACCGAACAAATATCAGTTACTTAACTCAAAGAACCAAAACAAGACGGAATTGGCTATGCAAACATCTTTACAGAATTTCTGTGTGTTGTGGTCGTTATATTATTGATTTTAACAAGGATTTATACCAGCAGTCAATATAAATTGTACTTTGAAAGTTGATAAGCTCACTCACGCTTACACATTTAAGATCAAACGTTTCACTAAACTTCAGAGAACAAGAAAATGCGTCACACTAAAGCTTTGTTACCGGTGTTATGAAAAAGTTTTAAATTGTCAAAAGAACTACCAATGACGTCGGTTAGGCAAATAAGCTATAAATTTTCATGTACAATACATGTCTTAATTAGAAATCATATTGTTTTAAACAACTTTACTCAACACTGAAGCCACGTTTTTTCTTTAAATAGAGCCACAGTTTTCCTGCGCTGCTCACTCGTTTTTCAAACGTCTACCGATCTGGGAATTTTTTTAAACACTGTTTGCGGAATAAAAAGTTATTAGAAGTGAAAAAGACAGAAGAAGTTGGATTTAAAGTTATTAAAGCCAGTGATAAAAATTAGCAAAACTGAAATTAACAACTCGTTCATAGAACAGTCAACTGGCATAACTAAAAAACAATATAAAGAAAAATTAAAAGGACTTAATTCAAGAAAGCCAAGAAATTTTGTTTTCAATTGGTTAAAAATTGTGTTGTGAAATGAGTCAAGACGATATAAATGGGGACGATATAGTCCTATCTGGGATTTCAGGGAGGTTTCCCAATTCGAATAATATGCATGAATTCGAACATAACCTCTACAACAAAATTGACATGGCTGATGAAGACGAATCTCGCTGGAAGCATTTTCATCCGGAAGTGCCAAAAAGATCAGGAAAGATTCGCAATTTAGAAAAATTCGATGCTTCGTTTTTCTCAATTTTGAACAAGCATGCAAATCAAATGGATCCGCAATGTAGAATTTTGCTCGAGCACTCCTATGAAGCTATTTTGGACGCTGGAATTAGTCCGGAGTCTTTAATTGGAAGTAGAACAGGAGTTTTCATCGGATGTTGCTTCTCGGATTCCAGGGATACTTTTTTGTATCGAATTCCATCAAAAGAAGGCTGGGGAATCTTTGGGTAAAAAAATGTTTTTATATTTCAACTTTATCATCTAAAACGTTAAATTTTATACAGAAATGCAAATTTCTATCTCTCGAACCGAATTTCGTATGCACTGGGCCTGTGTGGGGCAAGCTTCACAGTTGATACTGCCTGTTCGAGCTCTGCTTACGCTTTAGACTGCGCGTATAAATACATCATGAGTGGGGCTTGTGACGCTGCCTTGGTTGGTGGGTCGCAATTGCTTTTGAACCTGAGTTCAACAATTGAATACACAAGGTAAGAATACAAGGGTCAATTATTTAAATCACGTGGCGAATGACTTTTCCCTAAATTAGAATCAATTAGTTTTAATTCCCCTAAGTTCATTGTTCGACCGAGCATAATTTAGACCCTGAAGATTATTTAAATTGGTCTGATGTTATAAATATTTTCTTAATTTCAACAGACTCGGGATTTTAGCAAGTGATGGTTTCTGTCGTCCTTTTGACAAAAATGCTTCTGGATTTTCACGGGCAGACACAATTTGTGTAGTTTTTCTTCAACGTCAGAAAGATTCTAAAAGAGTTTATGCTAAGCTTGTCCATACAAATTCAAACAATGATGGCTTCAAGAAGGAAGGATCATCTTTCCCGTCGAAAGTTATGCAGCAAAAGCTTATCGAAGAATTCTTTAAAGAATCAAACATTGATCCCAGCTTGGTGAACTTTGTTGAAGCACATAGCACTGGAACTAAGCTTGGAGATCCTGAAGAAGTTGCTGCTATTGATGGAGTATTTTGTAAAAACATAAACCGTACGAAGCCTCTCCTGATTGGTTCTGTCAAATCTAACATGGGACATGCCGAAGCATCGTCAGGAGTTGCGTCAATTGCTAAGATTTTATTGACTTTGGAAAATCAAAAAATTCCGCCAAATATCAATTTTACTGAGACCAGAGAAGAAGTTCCGGCATTTGCTGAAGGAAGAATGAGAGTTGTTACTGAAGTTGAGGCTCTTGACGGACCGTACATTTCAATGAACTCGTTTGGTCTGGGAGGTGCCAACGCTCACGCATTGTTCCGCGGAAATCTCAAGGATAAGCTAAATTTTGGATTGCCTCAGGATGACTTAAACCGTTTGGTGCTTTGGTCAGGGCGAACTGAAGACGCGCTCAAATCAATTTTCGATGAAATTGTAAAACGACCACTTGACGTTGAATTTCTAGCTCTACTCCAAAATTCACAGGTCAAAACGAACACCGCAAACGTTTTTCGCGGATATGGAATATTTTCGCATGACAACGTTTCTGGGAAGGCTATTTGTAGTCACCGTGACATTCAACTTTTCACCACCGAGCGCAGACCGGTAGTTTGGGTTTATGCTGGAGTTGGAAGTCAATGGCAGGGAATGGGAACGGATCTTATGAGAATTCCGGTATTTGCTGAAACAGTTCAAAAGTGCCACGATGCACTTTTGCCCAAAGGAGTTGATGTGAAAAATATCATCACTACTAACGATGCAAAGAACTTTGACAATGTTTTAAATACTTACATTGGAATAGCAGCTGTTGAACTTGGTTTGACCGATGTTTTAAAGTCACTCGGACTCCAGCCTGATTACATCGTCGGACACTCAGCTGGAGAAGTCGGTGTTGCATACGCTGATGGCTGTTTTACGATTGAAGAAGCTATGTTGGCTTCTTTCTCAAGGGGAAAGGCCAGCAATGAATCAAAAAATATTCATGGTGCTATGGCAGCTATTGGAATAAATCACCGAGAAGTAGCAAAAATTTTGCCTGAGGACATCGACATTGCATGTCATAACTCAATTGATTCTACTACTATATCCGGACCAGCGGACAGTGTCAAAGAGTTCGTGAAGGAACTTAGTGCCAAAAACATTTTCGCCAGGGAAGTTCCATGTTCGGGTATTCCGCTCCACAGTCGTTACATCAAAGAAATGGGATCTCGACTCATCTCAAAACTTAACGAAGTTATTAAGACGCCTCGCAAAAGGTCTTCGAAATGGCTGAGTTCCTGCTACCCAGAAGATAGTTGGAATACGGAAGAAGCACAGCTGTGTTCTGGTCAGTATCACACTAAGAATCTACTCAGCCCAGTGTTGTTTGAAGAAGTTCTTGAAATGCTTCCGAAAAATTCTTTGACAATCGAAGTTGCACCACATGCTTTGCTAAAATCAATCTTGAAAAGATCAATGAAAGATGGCATTCATTTGGGATTGACACAGCGCGACAACAAAGAAGGGACACTTTTCTTGATAGACACCCTTGGAAAGTGAGTATTCGAATGGATGAATCGTTTTATTTCTGTTTCTGAAAATTCTATGTATTAAGGTTATTTCAAAACGGTGTTGACATGGACATAGCTAAGTTATACCCACCCGTGTCATTCCCTGTGTCTCGTGGAACTCCGATGATCTCTCCAATAATTAAGTGGGACCACCAAGAGAACTACGTTATCCCTTCATTTGACTCGTACAATTTCTACGAAAAGCGTAACGTGACTATCAACATTAGCGACAAATTGTTTGAGTTTGTCCAGGGACACATAATCGATGGTAACTGAATGAAGATGATATGTAAATGACAAATTGGTTAATTTATACCGTTTCTATAGGAAAAGTGCTATTTCCTGGCACTGGCTGGTTGTATTTGGTTTGGGAGACGTTCTCAATGATGCATGGAGTTCCGCAAATGAACTTGAAAGTTGCACTAGAAGAAATTAAATTCTTACGAGCGACCTCATTGCAAAAAAATCAAGACATTACTGTAACAATTGCAATTCACAGAGGTAATTTCTTTGATAAAGTAAGCTTACAATAAGTTTTTCAACTTTTTGTCTTCAAACAGCGTCTGGGAAGTTTGAAATTATCGAAGGAAAGTCAGCAATTGCTCAAGGATCTATTAAAATTGCTGAAAGTAATGACGAGTCTGAAATTTCTGTTACCGAGCGAAAAGATGCGATTATGTTGAAAGGTCCTGATTTTTACAAAGAAATGCGTCTCAGAGGTTATTACCACCAGAAACTATTCAGAGCAGTTGAAGAAATTCGGGACGATGGATTGACAGGCAAAATCAAATGGAATGCCGAATGGACGACCTTTATGGATTGTTTAGTTCAGTTCCAAGTTCTAATGAAAGATACAAGAATGCTAATTCTTCCAACATCAATAAGAAAGATGATCATTGATCCAAAAAAACATCACAGAATGATAAACACGAAAGCTGGTGAAGAAATTGTGTTTGATGTAACTGCCTGTCCATTTTTGGGCATCATCAAAGCAGGAGGCGTTGAAATTCATGGATTTGAAGGAAGCTTGGTCAATCGCCGCCGTCCTCAATCAGATCCAGTGTTGGAGATTCACAAATTTGTGCCACACTATCCTAGCCCGAAGCTTGACAAAGTTGACATGGCCAAAATGTGCGTTCAGCTTGCACTAGAAAATGAGCCGTTAAAGAAAATCGTTGCAGTGGAAATCGATTCTAACGATGGAAAAGCACCGCTTTGTGAAAACTTTTTCCTTGGACTTGGTGATTTGCCTTTAATCACACCTGAAATCATCTATTTAACATCTCAAGACATCGAACTCGACAGCATATCGATCGAAGACAAGGAGTTATCTGCCTTTAACAATGTCAATTTGATCATCAAGTCACACTGCATTTCGGATCAAGAATTTTTACAATCTGCTAAAACCGCTCTAAACGGAAAGGGTTTCATCATTTCACGCGAAGCAGAAGGAATTGAAATCCCCTGGAAACAACTGCCGAACGATTTGCAAGTTCTTGCAGTCATTCCAACCGATGGGGAAACAATTTTCATGATGCAATTGATGAAGGACGAGTACAAGAAGCCAGATACTGTCATAAGAATAACATCGAATGTTGAAGAATGGCTTGAACCTCTGAAAACTGCTATTAAAAATGGAACTGTCGTCGCTTATTCTCAGAATGAGAAATCATCCGGAATTCTCGGATTGATTAACTGCATAAGAAAAGAACCAAATGGCGAAAAATTGAAATGTGTGTTTATTGATGACCTTAAAGCTCCAAAGTTTGACCTCGACCGTCCAATTTATGAATCGCAACTTAAACTGGGTTTGGTAACAAACGTTTTAAGAAATGGACAATGGGGAACCTACAGGCATATGTTGATCAAACAGACTAAAGAAGAGAAGGCGAGAGCTGGACACTTCTACACAAATTCGCTCGTAAAGGGAGACCTTTCAACACTTGTTTGGCTGAATGGACCATTAACTGATGATAAATTGACTCGAGACATAGTCCGAATCCAATACGCATCTCTAAATTTCCGCGATGTCATGCTTGCGACAGGAAAAATCAACTCAGATGATGTTTTAGACAGAATTCAACAACAATCAATTATAGGCTTTGAATTCTCTGGCGTAACGGTAAATAGTTAGAGAATTTAAAATTTACCATGCCGTAATTGCGTTATTTTTTTTCAAGGACAAGGGTAGAAAAGTAATGGGGATGGGACCAACGGTGAGTAGCTCAAGAAAAGATTAATCTGGAAATCTTTTCAAACCATATTTTAAAAAAAATCCAGGGATCTATGTCTACATACTACGAGCTGAACAAAACTCTACTTTGGGACGTTCCTGACAACTGGACACTTGAAGAAGCCGCAACAGTTCCGCTAGTGTATTACACAGTTTATCTAGCCTTTTTCGTTACATCTAAAATAGAAAAGGGAAAGTCAATCTTAATTCATGCTGGCACCGGTGGTGTTGGCTTGGCTGCAATTCAAGTGGCTCTTTCGTACGGACTTGTCGTTTACACAACCGTTGGTAATGAAGACAAAAAGAAATACTTGTCTGAAAGGTTCCCAAAACTTGATGTCAAACGCATTGGAAACTCTCGCGACACATCATTTGAAAAAATGATTCGAGTCAGTACCAAAGGAAAAGGTGTAGATTTTGTGTTGAACTCATTGTCAGAAGAAAAACTGCAAGCATCGATCAGGTGTCTTGCAAAGAACGGAACATTCCTTGAGATTGGAAAATACGATATCATGAACAGGACAAAGTTTGACATGGGACATTTTGCAAAGCGAATCAACTTCAGAGCAGTTTTCTTCGACGATTTGCCTGTTGATTCACAAGAAATCAGGGTAAGTGTTTTTGTCAAACGATAAATTGCATTTTTACATTCAATAAGTTTCGTCTTTACAGGCTGTTCGAAACATGGTGGACGACGATATAAGAGCAGGAATAGTCAAACCATTGAACGCTAACATATTTGAAGCAAGTGATGTCGAACAAGCGTTTAGATTTATGGCTAGTGGAAAGCATATTGGAAAAGTTCTGCTGAAAGTTCGTGAGAATCCAAATGATATTGAAAGTCTTCCAATAAGCGTGTTGCCTAGAGTTTACTGTGACTCTTATGAGACATACATACTTGTTGGTGGTCTCGGAGGCTTTGGCCTGGAATTAGCTGACTGGCTGATACTTCGTGGATGTAGAAAACTGGTGCTAAGTTCAAGTCGTGGAATTTCTAATGCTTACCAGGAATCACGAATCAAGTAAGACACATACTTAACGCAAACTAATTCCTGCTTAATATAAATGTTTATCATTTTTCAGGATTTGGAAATCGTACGGCGTAGAAATTCTTGTCACCACTGCTGACATTTCCACGAAATCTGGATGTGAACAGTTAATTCGAGATGCTTCAAATATTGGTGCAGTTGGTGGAATTTTCAATTTGGCTGTATCATTGCGTGACGGGATCTTTGAAAATCAAGACACACAAATGTTTAAAGAATCTTTGGCACCGAAAGCCGAAGCAACAAAATATTTGGACGAAATTTCCAGACAACTTTGTCCAAAATTGAAGCACTTTGTGATCTTCTCCAGCGTATCATGTGGTCGGGGAAATGCTGGTCAAAGCAACTATGGTTTGGGCAACTCTATTATGGAACGAATAATGGAAAATAGAGCGGCAAATGGTTTCCCAGCTAAATCCATTCAATGGGGAGCAGTTGGAGATGGTAATTTTATTTCAAATTCGGAAGCTATTGAAATAATACTGAAACAAAAATTTCTTCTTATAGTCGGATTGTTAGCAGACTTACAAGAAAACAACATGGACATGGAGATAAGTGGAACTCTTCCTCAACGAATAACGTCGTGCTTGGAAGTTCTTGACAGTCTACTGAGTGTAGTTGATCCAGTGGTTGCAAGCATGGTGGTTGCAGAAAAACGATTCGATGATATTAAGAAAGGAAACATTATTGACGCAGTTTTGAACATCATGTCTATTCGGGACAAGAAGTCAATATCTATGGTGAGTATCTACTTGTAGATTTGTATGTTAAGGAAGAAACATGGGTTTACAATTTATCAGGATGCATCGCTGTCACGACTTGGAATGGATTCACTGATGGGAGTGGAAATCCAGCAGATTCTTGAACGTGACTACGATGTCGTGATCTCGTCTCAAGAAATGAGGTCTCTGACATTGAGTCAACTCGAGAAACGTGCAAACTCTAAGGAAGCTGGTTCAAATCAAGCCAGCGTGCTTGATGACATTTTTCATCAAGATTTGGAGTTGCTTTTGACAAGTTTCGGTAATGAAAAAGACAGCGACAAAACGATTTTAAAACTTGAAAATGCCACGGAAAAAAGCCCAACGAAGGCTTTGATTGTCCCTGGAATCGAAGGAATGGCAAGTGACGTTTGGTTGGGGCTTGCAAAGAATATTCAACAACCAACTTTTATTCTTCAACTGGCGAAAACAACTGACTCAACAGACATTGAAGGAATAGTGGCAGCAGTTTCAAAGGTTTGTGCCTTTAATGCATATTATTTAATCTAATTTATGTTTTAATAACTGCCTTTCCAGGATGTGTTGGACCTATTTTCTTCCGACAAAGAGTTTAAACTCATTGGCTATTCGTTTGGTTCATTGATAACTCTAAAACTGGCCGAACTTTTAGAAGCCAATGGCAAAAAGGGTTCAATTGTACTTATTGATGGTTCTCCACAATTTATTAGCAAGCTTACAAATCTGATTGTGCCTGATCCAAACGATGAGAAATACATTCAAGAACTGATCTTGTTGATGAGTGTTCGAATTCTGGTGCCCAGTGAATTTTCAACAGTTTCAAAACAAATTATAGAGCAATCGACATGGGAATCAAAACTGAAAACATTTGTTGAAGTGGCTGAATCTAAAAGTGTATACAGTGTTGAATATGGCAGCAAAATGTTGACAGCTCTGATAGCAAGAGTCAAATTATCGTTGATTGCTGAAAAAATGTCTGTGAAGATCAATAATTCAAGTCTTTGTTTGGTGAAAGCTACCGAATCCTCAATAAAAGCTCTTGACGAAGATTATGGTCTCGGACAATTCACAACTGGCAATATTGAAATACGCTCCGTGGAAGGCAGTCACTCGACAATTCTACAAAATACAGAATTGTACAAGTTTTTAAACAAATAATTTTATAATTAGATTCTTAGAAATACTAGGTCTATACGGAAATAGGAAATTTGAAAAAGTGCTTTCGGGCCGAACAGATTTAGTACTGCAACTGGCTGAAAACGGCAAATAAAATTTTGTACACACAAACTGTTATTTTTGATTTAAAATATTTATAACAGAGCTATTAAAAACTAGCGCTTGCTTCAAAAGTAGGTACTTCATCAACTTTACGATTTTTAAATTTTTCCGAAAGTTTATTTTAAGCTAATGTTTCGTCGACTGATATAGAGAACGATTTCTCCTGATCTAATGCTTTTGAATAGTTTTACGGCATTCTGGTGTGTGATATCGTGACAAACTTGTCCGTTCACCGCCAGAATTTCATCGCCAGCTCTTAGCTGTTGGCTTTCACTAGCTTGTCCGTTAGGCATGATGCTTTTGATAAAAATTCCAAGGGCTCCTCGAGGGCTATCGGCTCCGCCAACTATCGTGAAACCAAGCGATTTCTTTCCGGGTCCTTTCTCAAAAGACACAGTTTGGAATGAACAGTGGGAGTTTGCTTTTGGTCTCCGTGGTAAAGTACAAAAGTTGGACCCATTCTTGGCTCTGATTGTATTGTCATAGTTAACCTTCTCATTTTGATGATTGAAGTCCAAAAGCTGTTCCTTAGAATGTGAAGATTTCAGTTCAAGTTTTTCGTCGTCGCAGAGATTTGAATTGTTTATGGCACTGGCACTGGTATTGGGTTCACTGGCAGCCGAAAGATGTTTCAAGCGTCTCGGGTTCTTCATAGTGTTGAACTTTGTTCCGCTGTTTTTTTCGATTCTAAAATTCAATAAATTTCGAATTCTGTCAAGATTTTTGCTTTAATCATCTTACGTTGCAACCATTTCAGAGACAATTGAATTTCTTTTTGGTGCGTCTTCAGTTTTTCTATCACTGAGTTCATCCATCGACAAGTTGCGACGCCTTTTAGAACCAAATCTATCCAGTGGCTTCATTGATGCCATCTGATCGGTACTGCACGAATACCGGCAAGTGGAGAGATCGAAGATTTCAATATTTGGTTTATTTTTGGTATCTGAGTCATCGTTGTTATGAATAGTTCTAAAAAGAAGAAGTTGAAAAATAATTTAGAATCACAATAATTGAATTATTCAAATGAACACTCACGTCCTAGGTTCTGGTTCTCTTGAAGTCCGTTCAATTTTAATTTTTGTATCATCAGTCTCAACCATTGATGAAGCACCGGATTCGTTCACCAGAATTCCAGAGTCTCCGTCCTCCGTGTCGAACTTCTTGATTGCATAGTCGTTGACACCTGGCAGCGTTCCATAACTCAAGCTTCTCCGACAATTAATCGTATTCAGTGTTGATTTTGGTCGGTGAAGAACAAA
>JPYR01000067.1:46791-89446 GCA_000775305.1 Belgica antarctica | reverse complement strand
AGAACTTGCAGCAACTGTGCAAGAAATAAAGCCGCTAAGCCCTGTGATTCAGTCGACGTCTGCAAAAGCTGTGCGAACGCCTACACGCCGACTTCCCAGGAGCCCGTTTCGGTTTCGTGCGACTCAATGGACATTTGTGAATTCTGTGCAGATCAAACACATTTTCCAAAGAAACTTCATGAATCATTTGATAAAGACGACAGTTCTGAGTTTTCACCTAAGGCACAAGATAATTTACCGTGTAAGTTTGTTTAAGTTTTCGAACAAGTTTTCGAACTAGCTAATTCAAATTTTTTTTAGATTCCACTCAAAATCAAAGTTCTGGTCCAAAAGTTTCTAGATCAAAATCAGGCAGAAGTGACGCAAATCTTTCTCAACACCGCAAATCTAAACAAGCATTCGATAAAATCACTGATTTTGAATTATTGGGTCAAAAAGAACAGTCATCCAAATTCGACATCAACGAAAACATTGTTATCAGCGCTGCTTATGTCACAATTCAGCCGTACACGCGACCCATATCACAGAGAAGAAATTTAGTGACATCTAAAAGGGAAATTGGTCAAAATGATGATTACGAGTTGACTTCGGCTTATTTGAAGAAGGACTACAAAACTAAACACCAAAAAAGTTTCAAGAATGTGAGAAGCGCTTTTTCTTCGGATGATGGAACCGGAATAGTTGAATCGGAGTCAAACCAGAGCATGAGGTCCTCAGCAGACTTTTTCAAAGCATCGAAACAACAAGCTAGTTCAGGGAAAAAATCTGTAACCAAAGGCGTTCTGAAATCGGCAAATGTTACAAAGGCAACGTCTTCTGTTTTGATCCGATCGAGTGATGACCTTCGCAGAAGAAGTCAGTCAATGACGTCCTTGGCAAGGCTTTTGCAGAAAACTCCAAACAAGATGCAATCAGTCACAGCAGAAATTAATCAAAAAAACAAGGAGTACAAACAGCTGCATGAAGCATTCCAGAAAAGCTCAGACCGATTAGAGAAAAAAGAAATTCAGCACAGAATGGACGCGTGTAAATCAAACATTCGCAGTTCAGTCAAAATTGCGATGTTCGAACAGAGAAAAAACAAGACAGAAAAGTTCAATCCAATTCCCATAGCCCTTTTCGACGAATTTGACCTCAACTAAGAAAAATCCTCGAAGGACACCAATCAAAGTTTGTTTGTCCAAATTATTTTGAAACTTGTTTTAATCTCAGTCAAGTAAATAAGATCGTTCCATTTAATCAACTGCGATCTAATTTTTGTAATCAACAAAAAAACATCGATTCCAGATTAAGAACGTTTTTTTTCTCATATAGGCATTGTGTTTAGTTAATTCTAAAAATAAAAGCACATATAATTGATATTTGGAACCGCGCTTAAGAAAGGTCATATTATATTTCGCACTGCATATTTCACAATTCAATGGTCACGATCAAAAAGCAAATTTCAGATTTCCTTGAATTACTTTTAATTTTTGCAACTGTGCTTGCTCCTGGAGTTCTCAAACAAAACGTTATGTCGATTCACGAAATTGAAAGATGTTTTTCGACCGTAAATCAGAATAAAATACATTCGTTTCGTTAAAAATTTTGACATTGTAATTTTAAGCGCGTGTATAGGAAATTGCAATATTTCACATGAGTCATTATTTTATCGCAACGTTCACTTTTCATTATCTCTGAAGCTGCGAACTTTTTTGTCATCAAGGAATCTCATCGATTTGCAGTAATTAAACAGACTGAAATGAAAACATCCGAAATTAATAGAGCGAGACTATTTAGCGTTGCATAATACATAACAAACGATGAAACAATGTATTAACCTTAAGATGTAAAATGTTGTAAAATCGTTCTGTTAAAAATTGCACTAGTTGAACTGCACAAGGAATATGAACGACTATGTCAACGATTTGAAATTACATAAAAGTTATTTCAATTTGCCTAGTTAAAATTATCTAAGCTGATTAATGATTAGTGAATTAAAAACTTTCAATTCCACTCCTCAATGGGGAAGCACTTATGTCTCACAGAGTTCAACTAAGGTCCTATCTCACTCTTCACACTGAAACATTCAAGCGAAACATTTAACATTTTTGCTCAATTTATGCTCAGTTTGCGAGAGATCTCCGTGTTGAGCGGACGTGCTTTTAGTTGAAAAAGAAACAAAGACTTCAACGGAAACACAAACAAAAAAATGCCCACTGGTCATTAATTAAAGCATATCTTCCATTTCTTCATTGCGTAGACGTGTACAGTACGTTTGTGAATAATTTTTGATCGAGGCGAACTTTTATCGCTTACTAGTTACATAAAAAGTGACATCATCGACGGGTGTGGAAACCAATAACAAAAGTCGAAACTGCGTGTGAAAATTATTACTGCTGGTATTTTACCGTTGCCATCGAAAAAAGCTAAATACTTCAAAGTTGAGAAAACTAGGAAACAAATCACATTGAAAGTTTGGAGGATTACTTAAATAGTCGCTGATGAAAAAGTGCACGAAAGAGGGTGAGTCAAAAAAGTCATTCACCCTTCAATTGAGTTGAGAGGATAACACAGTAAAATAAGCAGCGACAGCATCCGGGTTGTCCGATCTTCGTGCTAAGGAAGTTAACAGATCAAATGGGCTGTCTTTAAGTATTGGTGGCAAATGCAGACTCTACTCTATCTTCCGCGTTGCAATCTCAGATCACACCACTCGAGGCTGTAGTTCAGCTGCATAAAATTCAATGCAGAAAACTTATTTTTTTTTATATTAGAGCTTCAGAACCGAAGAAGAAACCGGTTTCGTTTGATGGAATTTGATTTGACATTTTTAAACAGTTCGAATGTTTGCGACGGAGTTAAACTGACTAGCTTTGATTTATCTCAGCTTTATAATGTTTTTCATTCAGGATGTCTTCCTCATTGCAATTCCTTAAGCAAGACTTAAAAACTTGTCTTGTGCATCGATAATCCACTTAGTTCACAACATAATAATATTGTGAAATTTCATCTTGTTCACTTAATGACCAGTTCCGACTTTTTGGTAGTGTTAGTATTAACGCCCCAAGGTTTTAGAGTTTGATTTTCAATTAGGAATGCACACATTGACAAAACACTTCACCATACAATTTTGTGCCATTTTTTGCGATAGTGAAGGTCAAGATCAACTTAACGATGAGTTAGAGAGATGTTGCATTCTTATGTAAAAATCGGAGAAGCTCACAAATTTGCTAATATTTCTTAGAGAATTTTTCTGCTTCAATCACTGAATTGGGTTTTTTTAACAAGCACTTCAAAATAATACAACTTTGCGGCAGCGCGCTTCTCTTTTGTTATTTGATTTTCTTCCACAAAATTCATCAGACGAAGATAAACTTTCCATTTCATTTCTTGTCTGTTAATGTTTTCTTCGTGGCAAGCGTGGAGCTAAAAAGTGAAATTTCTTTCATGACGTCACGACCCCAATTGTTGATTTTGTACAAAGTTTAATGACTCCGATACTCCGAGCCACATTTTCTTCATGCAATTAGAGTGTCCACCTATTACGAAATTCGTTCCTAATGTGAAAAAAGTTTAATGGAAACTTGCTTTCCGATTCAGCAAGTTTGAATGCCTCGAATTCCACTTCCATTTCCTTGCGCTGTTTTGACCTTCAAAGTCTTAGCAAAAAAACTTAGTTTCGCCGACTCAGTATTAAGGAATTTAAGTTGTAATTCTGTTCGCTTCAGTCAACCAGTCCTTGAAAAAGAGCGTTGCTACTAGATGAACCACTCGGTGGAACAGCAGCAGACCAAAATTCTTGAGTAAATTCGTTTGTTGCACACTCAGCAAACAAAGGAATTATCAAAAGCGCAAAACTTTGGTGAATGGCTATGTTGACTTACACTGACTAATTAGTTGATTTATGACAATTGAAGACTAGACAGCAAGAAATCAAAAATTTACCTTAAACAAGTTCTTACCAAAACTAAAATTCTCAACACTGGGATAATTTTTTTCAGTTGCGCTCAAATTTTACAAATAAAGCTCGCAGTATAAAAAACCTCAAGACTAGAAGGAAGTAAAACAGCCGGTCACTACTCTCATTGCTGATGTTTTTCAGAAGAGAGAAACAAAACATTGACAGAGCAAACTGGTCTATGGTTCAGTCTTTGTGAAGCTTTAAGATCTGCAAGAAGTTAGCGGAAAACTTGTCAGTGTCGATTGAACCGTGTGTGGTTTGTGATTTAAATTCAAAGGGCCTTTAAAAAGGTTCACACTAGTCGTCCAATAAGTGGTTGCATAGCAATTGAAAGCATACAGACTTTTTTTTAAACAATTTCTATATGTGAGTAAGGCGGAACAACTTAGAAAGAGTCCAACGAGTGAACAAACAAGAAGAAACTCCTTCTCTCCGTGAACCTGAATTGCGAGCGATTAACTGTTGTACACAGCTTGCGATGTCGATGGACTTCATCGCTGACCCTCGCTCAAAAAATAGATGAAATAAATCCAGTTTTGCACATCCGGGTTTAAAAGGAATTTCATCTTTGTTTTCGTTTTGAACATATAAAAAAGGTCAAAACATGACTTACAATTGATATTGAGAGGTTAAAAAATAAATTTGCAACTTCTCAACCACATTCTTACGAGCTACAACCGGTTCTCACGGATAGCACTCAAAAGTAATTACCGTGCTTCAAGTGTGCTTTTTGAATTGAATATGTATTTTGAAATATTAAAGAGGCATTCACGAGAACGATCTTTACGATGCCTTGATCTTCACGAGCTCGCAAAGTGATTTATGAAACATGCAAAGATAATTTGTTTACACTTGTGCTAAAAATGCAACTAATGAAAACAATTGCCAGCTTGACTGTTTCTGGGTTCAGTTGAAAATTTAGAATTGCTGATTATAACTGCAGCAGGTCAGGTATTGTTGTTTGAACCATCAAACATCTCAAAGCCAATTTATTTGGTTTCTGTAGTTATTCAATCCGAATCGCATTAGTTCCGAAATACATTTACAATCGCACGTCCACATCATGCGCACAACAATTTGAAGGTCATGATCAGCTCGATTTTTATGGTCTCAGGCTCAAGAACGATTGTTGCCTCTGAGTTGTTTATGTGTGTGCTGGCTAGTCACTAGTTTCCTACAATTTCTTACTAGGAATGATTGATTTGTAGAAATGTAACGTCCTTGCAAGAGGTCAATGGTGCTCAATCAAATCTGATTCAAAATGTTGGAAATGTGGTTTTGTAAAACATTTTTGCCCTTCGTTAACTTTTCTCTGTCGGCGCTTATTGCTTACTTCTCTCGAAAGCAAGGTATTTCCTCAGTCTTTTTCATGATGTGACTTCAAAGAAGTATTGTATTCATGGAATTTCGTTTGTGAGTAAATGCATTAAGTATTCTTTCTGTAACTTTGCTTTTTATGGCCATTTGGAAAAGCTTCATAAATCATTAGTTTCCATAAAATATATTTGTACAACATTTATGTAAGGCAACAACTCGTAATGAATTAGCATATGTGATTAAGCTACGCTCTACTTATTGCTCGGAGCTTTAAGTTTCTCAAACGAATTAGCATTTTATTTATTTTTTTCGTTTTGTTTTTCAGTTTAACTCAAACGCGCAGAATATCTTCCACATATCAAGAGACTATTAAGAAAAAGCTAAAGTTAGAATGAAGGGGTGGTTTGACGCTTTCAGAGATGATGGAGCTCCAACACTTTACTCTTTTTCAAATCGAACGCCAGTCACTGGTGACGTTTCCATTGTGGCCGTTTCTGTACTGTTCGCGACTCTTTACATTGCATTTTTAGTAATCTTTCCTGGAGTTAGAAAACAGGTATGTACTATCCAAACATTTAAAAACTTCACTGTATGTAATATGTCCAAACAGAAGCAGAAACTGAAACAAGCGCACAAAGATGATGCGCCACTATCATTTTTATGCTGTTACATAAATGGAAGTTAACTAAAATAAATTCGTCTATTTTCAGAAATTTTCAACGTTCGTAACAGTATCACTGAGTTTATTTGTTGGTCTAGTCATTCTCAGTAAGTATCACCCGTACTTGCTTGACACACATTTCGGTTAATTGCGCTGATGATAAAGCTCATTTATATTTATGCTTGTGCTTACTCTACCTAATAAGGGTCACGGTTGATGGAGTTGTAATTTTAGCGATGAGAATCTACCTTTTTGTTTAATTTAATTATTATTTTTCGTACTTGGCTTGCGCAAAGTGCAAATCGACGACGTGAAACTAAAGACTCAATGAATTAACAGCTCAAACAACCGTAGAAAATCGCAATAGCAAAGGAAAAAACAAAAGACAATTTTTCCCACATTATTCATTTTGTGTTGTCTTCGCTAGCACATTCATCATCAAACAGCAATAACATCTTTTCCTAGCCATTTAAACGTACAATGGCGATATCAAAATGTTATCAAAAATGTAAATTAATGTTGCAACATACCTTCTGGCTAGTAAAAGATGGTGTTGAAGATCCAATCTAAAACTTATTAATGCAACAGTTTTATGACGAGTTAAACTGTTTTTTTTTGCAATTTAAAGTTGGTCAATTGGGATCGTCTTGGCATGTGGCTCAGCAAAACATCGTTGCACCATACAAATCGTTTTCTCGCGAAAAAATTCCAGCCAGAATAGGCGTTCACATTGGACTCATGCATGTCAACGTTACTCTAACTGGTCTACCAGTCGGGAATTGGTCGACACCAGACATCGACTTCAACGAAAGATTCAACTGGAATGATGCCAGTGACATGCGGAACTCGTACACACGTGCTTTGAAGCGAGGTCTTCCTTATCCCATTCTAACGGTTGCTGAATACTTTAGTTTAGGACAAGAAGGATTCGCATGGGGTGGACAATATCGAGCAGCTGGTTACTATGCAAGCATTTGGTTATGGTTTGTCAAATTAAATCATCTGGTGTCGTTCATTTAAAATAATTTTGTTTAATTTTAGGGCATCACTAGCATCATGGTTTTTGATGAATCTTTTACTGACCGCTGTTCCGCGCTATGGGGCATACGGAATGTGCACTACCGGTGGCTTACTTCTTGGTGCTGCTATTGGCTACTATTTAATGCTGCCGAAGCCACCTCTCATTATTTACATCGAAGGTGCCATGATTGAGTTCAGTCTTGGGTGGTGCTTCTGGATGGTGCTGGTGGCTGGTGGACTGTGCCTGTTTATTGGACTCATCGTCTCAGCTATTGACTTGATTTGGCCACATAAATTCTCTACAATTCTCGAGGTGTATTACGACACTCCTTACGACAGGTACGTTATTCTGGAAGAATCACACGACGTTCGCTACAGAAAAAGAAACAGTAAGGGTGGACTAGAAGAACCTATCAGTTTGTCGTCTCGAATACTAAGGTAAGTTGCGGGTTCGTTTTGCTAGCAACATATTCAAACACTTTTTTTCAGGCGCTTATCGTCAAAAACTCGAGAACAAACCTTGAACGATATCAGCAGAATGGGGATCGAAAATCGAGGATTCCAGCAAGATGTTCCAAAATCACCGTGGAGGTATCCTTTCCGTCGCAGTCAAGTGCCGACAATGCAACGTACAATTTCTCAAGACTCTACCTCAACAATCGCTTCTGCTGCAAATATAAATGCTGCGCTGCCTAGCAGTAGCAGCCAGTCGTTGAGACGGGAAACGCTTTCCAGAATGCTGCCACCGTAAGTTTCTATCGATATGAAGCAATACTCTCAGCTAACAGAATTTTTTTTCAATATAGTCGACCTCCCATCGATCGCAATAAGGATAAAACTTCCGTCGAACTGACGAACTGGTGAAAATTCGCAATGCTAATTCTAAAAATTAATACGAAAACATGAATTCGAAAAGAGTTTAGCTTTAAGTAAAATCAACTGTAAATCGATTAGCTTTGATATGCGTGATGATCTTTGTGATATTAACTACTATAACTATTTATGAAGCAACTAAGATATTACAGATGAGCCTCTGTCATCAATATAGCCTAGACCGAGATTCATCTGTGATTGTGACTATTGTAATTCGGTATTGAATAAAATTGGTTTAGTAGAAGAAATGTAGACAGTCATCGAACAAATCCACAATCTAGAAGTAAATAGGGCTGGTCGTCAGCTGCAACCTAAATAATTCTATTTATTTATTATTGGAGCATATTAATAAATTGTCTCAATGAATATTTTTTTTACATCATTTCTTCGCGTCGGTGTTTATTCTTTCAATGTAGTTCAATGAAGATCTCTCTAACGACTATTTTGAAACCATTTTGACCCGTTAGTAACATTTTGACCCGGATAAATGTTATCCTGTGCTCAGTTTGTTTCAACTACTTAAAGATGAAAGAGGATAATACAAGTTACTCCAACGGACGTCAAGCCCATTCATGGAACGACTGCCACATAGACATATGGTTCACAATTTCGGAATTTCTTCGGCCTGAGGATATTGGGAGGTTTGCAGGAATTTGTAAAAAAACCAGAACAGTCGCTGATTCAGAAATGTTTTGGAAATGTTTGTTCAATCGCTTCATCAAATCAAAATACAAATGGGTCGATATTCCTGGAAACACACCCGGATCTTGTAAGTTACAGAATACACTTATTGTTTTTAAGCTTGACGAGTTGTTTTAGGTGTAAGAGATGCCACGATTCGCGAACTCTTCAAGAATTATCAGCCATTCGTCAAAAGAACTCTAACGAACGATCCAGACAGCTATGACAAAGCCTCTAACAAAGTTTGCTTGCAAATAACCCACGCGATCGACGAAATTAAGATGATTCGAACATATTCCTTCAAACTTCAATCAAGAGCAACAAGTCAGACGGGTTTGGCTGCTCGCAACAGAGACGAGTTTTGTGAGCTCCTTCAAGTGAAGACCATTAAGTTTGTTCCTGTTCCTTACGACTCCGAACGTCTCGTCATAAAATCTATAACGAAAACCCTTTCACAAGGCTATCGGTCTTTTAAACTCAAAATAAAATTCTGTGATCAATTTGGAAACACCGCTGGCGAAGAGCTTGTCTTTAATCCAATTATATCAGTATATTTGTTTGATTGGTGGGAAGAAAAATACACAACAAACATGTTTTAAAAAAGTGAAATTAATTTATTTTATTTATTTTCGATTTTAGTATTAACGCTTGGCAAAATTTGTGTCCATTGTGCGACCGGAGCGCTGAATATTGTTCAGGTTACTTCGAATTCGCGATTCTACTGACCCGACCTGATCTTGGGCTTTCTTCAATTGACGCTGAAGAAAATCTTTGTCGAACGACTCTTGATGCTTCGTTTTCTCTTTTTCTTCAGACTCGCGATGTCGCTTTACCTTTATTTCGCGATCCTTTTCACGCCAACTTGCATTTTGCATCATCTCATCTCGAATCGCATTCATTTCCTCTTCTGTTAAAGGCTTCTTTCTTTTAACGTCACTTTTTTTCGGTGCTTCTCGAACTGGCTTCAGTTCTTCTCTTGTATAACGTCTTATCGCTTCTTTGTTTTCCAAAGCAATTTTTGAACCAGATGCAGTAACGAGACCGTAGTTTTTCGGCTTATTGTAGCTTCTTTCGTCGTCTGAATCATCGAACTGCCTTTTAGGCTTTGGCGATTCGTCGCTGGAAGGCGATCTTTGTTTCGGACTTTTTTGTGAAACTTTCTTCACAGGGCTCTGCCGGGTCGAGTTTTTCTCGTGGTTCCTTGAACGTTGCACAGGAGATTTAGATCGCCTTCGGTTTACCGGAGATTTAGATCGTCTTCGGTTCACCGGAGATTTAGATCGTTTTCGGTTCACCGGAGATTTAGATCGTCTTCGGTTCACCGGAGATTTAGATCGTCTTCGGTTCACCGGAGATTTAGACCAGCGTCTACCCACAGGTGATTTGGAGCGTCTTCGATTCATAGGCGATCTCGATCGTCGTTGTTTTGTAGGGGATGCTGGCCGGCGTCTGATTTCACGGGAACTCGATCGTCTATTTCGTGATGTGCGATGCTTTCTTTCTGTGTCTCGCTTGTGATCAGATACCACTCTAACTTTTTTATCTCGTGATTGCCGGTCGGCGATTTGTCTGTAATCTTTTGAGCTGTAAGGATACTGACGGTCTCTTGATTGTCGTCGCATACGGCCTGTGTTTCTGTCTTCCCTTTCATTCGATAGCCTTTGGTGTCGTGGTGACGAGTCTCCTGATTTACCCTTTTTAGAATCGCGTGGTGGAGGACTTTCTTTAGTTTTTCCTTTCACCATACGATCTAATTCCTTTTTCAAAGTAAGAAATTTCTTCTCAATGAAATTTGAATCGTCATCATCGTCTGATTGATTTTCGGGCTTGTTCAGGTTTTTGTATTTTTCCATGAGTAATTTGTCAAGATCTTCAGAAGAAGATGAAGAGGAGCGGGACTTCCGATGTTTTTTCTTTGATTTCTTGGAAGTACTTTTTGATGAGTACTGTTGTTCCTAAAAATTAGTTGCATGATCAGTTGTTCAACGCTGGTTTCAATAACCAAGTTACCTTTTCTTCTTTTAAAAGCTTATACATTTCTTTTAAGCGAACGGGATTCTCAAGAATTTTGCGTCTTGCGTCCATTTCTTTCTGCTTAATCGCCATGAGGGGGTCTTCCATCTGCTTTCTCAATATGTCGACTTGTTCTTTGTCCTCCAACGCGTCTTTTCTTCGCGAAATTGATGCCGGCAAAACTTCGTGTTCAACGCAGTTCTGACCTTCATTTCCGGCGCTAAGCTCCTCAAATTGTTTGTCGACTTTTCTGCCAGTCAGATACTCTTCGCGGTTAATTTGGTCTTTGCCAGTCTTGTACATCCACTCAAGCTTTGCGTTTCCTCCATGATCTCCCATTTTAATTTTTATTTACAAATATTTAGTCGATTAGCAACGAAAATTTATATTGTTTACTCAGAGACTACTTTACTGTAGACACTTCTTTTGCATGTTATCGATCAGAGAATTATAATTTTAAGTGACTAAATATACAAGTGTCAAATGTTTCCGAAAGGCTCCCCGACATTTTAAGAAAGTAAATCTAACTACAAATATATCTGCTAACTCAAGCTTGCTATCTTGAGTCGAGTTGCCTTTGGCTATCTGAGCCGGTTCAGTTCTCGTTTGAAAAGCCCGTTGTAACTTGAACATCTCTCAGAGAGGTAGCATAAGCTTGTAAATTGAATATTTGACAACTTTTCCAATTGTCTTAAGCACTGGGACGTCTTCAGGAACTAGCTTTCTCTGATGGATAAAAAGCGAGTTTGTAACACACTAAAAATCTTTTGATTTATATTTTTGAAAGCATTTATTTTCATCTACGAGTATATCGATGAATACACAATATTAAAAGTAATGGGTTAGGTAGATATCTCCTGTATATTGAAATGCCTAATAAAGACTTTCAAAAAAATAAAATAAAATGGTCAAATCTTAATTTTTAGCAATCCTTTATAGAGGCTTTCAAAAATTTAGCTTTGAATACGACTCTCTGCTTACAACATCTTCACATTTGTATGAGAAGCTAACATGAAGAGCTACCGGGGAAACAAAAACCTTTCGCTTACTAATTTTTCGCGAAATCTTTGATTACGAGAGGTCAAAATTAAGTTCTATGCATTCAAATGTGTAGCTTGTAAGTATTTTTCTGCGATGGCGCAACACTTTTCTTTCGTCGTTCCACCAATCCTCCTTATTAGCTTAGACTACCCAAATACATAATAACTCCGAATAAGAAAAACAAAATGAAACTTGTGATGTAAAATAAAAAATCATCTAAGAGTGAAAGTTACGAACACGAAGTAATAAAGTTTTAAATTGTAATCAAAGTTTGATTTTGAACGTCTGGTGACGTTCAAAAATGCAGTTCAAGATATTTTCGCCGTATTTGGACACATTTCATATCAATTTCAATTTTTATCCAGTTATTATGTATTTAGTTAATATGTTTACTTAGAGCTGATAAAATCGAGTCAAGGAGAGTTCATAACATGGTTCACAACCAATGCAACCTTTCCAAAGGCTGGTGTTGTGACACATTTTAGAAACAACCCCTTGTGCGAAAACCAAAAAGCCAGTAATTTCAAGGCTTCAGAACTTCAAAGCCGATGATGACAAATGGTTGTAACTGTTTGATTTCAAATCAGCTAAAAACTAGAAGAGAAATATAGTTGAACAAACTTTTGACAGATACCTCCATACCGTTTTTCATTTATGGTTTCTAAGAAATTCAATCAATCCTTTGCACGCATCGCTTACTTCTTCGTCATTATTTTCAAATACTCCAAAGCGTTTTTGGCTGCGTCGGTTTGGGCATCCTTAGATGTTACTCCGGATCCTTGACAAACGGCAACTGGCAGAGTTGACAACTGGAGAATGAAAAAATGTTAAAAACTCTCCATTAGGAGGTATCGAAGGATTTGAGCAAACCTGAACCAAACACTGGCACCTTCCAGAGTAAGTCTTTTCTTCAATGTCGACATAAGTCACTTCAAATTGATGTTCAGTCGCAATTTCATGCAAAAAACCAACATAGTTGACTTCTTTGTTGTTGAGACACAGACCCTGAAAGTAAAAATAGTATTTAGTTAATAAGTATCTATTGATCAACAGCGTTTAGAGCTAGATATTCTGGAGAATCTTTTTTAAAGTTAAACTAAACGTACCTGGAGCTTAGAAAGCGATTTTCCATAAGTATTTTTAAGCAACTTATGAAACTGTGAGACTTTGAAACTATGTTGGTTTGTCAGTGTTGGGATGTTTCCGAAGGGGGCCTCCTTTAATTCAGAATAACGGCTTAAAATGTTGGAGATTTTCATCTTTTGTTGGAAGATGGTTGAGAACGGACGAGAGATGCATTAAAACAAAATATTGAAGGATTCAAAATAACTTAATCTACGAACAATTTTCTGTGAAGAACCTTTCAAAACCTTTGAATTTCGCGCTTATTCTTTTCTTGTTCTTCTCAACCACCAACAACCTGATGGATCGCCTCTTAACAGTCAGCACTTTTCATTCATCAACTCCCACATTTGACATTGAAAGATTCTCCAAAATCGACTTTGACCAAGACCCATCAGTTGTTTTAGAAAGATCTCTACTCACCTCATCATTAGCTTCTTCGATGCAAGACTGAACAATTTCGGACTGGTCCAAAGGCTGGCTCTGTAATCGTTCCCACATCTTTTGAGCGGCTTGTCGTTTTGCAATTTTCTTAGACTTGCCCATACCAACTTCACGGTTCTTCAACACTACGCATCCGATCTTGTTTTCCGAAAGCAAAATAGAGATTAGGAATGTTTGAATTTTCTGAAATAATAAAAGAACTTACCGTGAACTGCCTTTCGTGAGGCAAGCCGACCTCAATTTCAACTTCGTAGAGCGGTGGTGGCCAGTGCTTAGACATACAGAACTCTTGAAGAACTCCAATCGGATTTCCCTGAAGTGAAATGATAAGGGTCTGGCACAGCTTTAGTATAAAAAAAAACTTACGTGGCAGTTCTTCTCGTCAAAATTGGTGCTGGTAGAGTTGACCGCTCCTGGCGAGCCGTTTGAAGCACTGAAATTTTTTTGTTGCTGATAGAAGGCGTCAGACACGTTCAAGCCAGTGAGCTTGTCAATGAGAGCTTTCGCAGCAGCATGTTTAGCTTCCTTTTTCGATCGTCCTACGCCCATAGCTTAAAACATTCCAAATGTTAATAAAAGTGAAAATTTAATATTTAATGCCGAAACTCACCGTCCTTGTCATTAAAGGAAACGCGATAACGGAAGCTGGGCTCGTGAACTGCCCCTTCAATTTGCACAAGTTCATAGTTCGGCGTAATTCCTAGAAACAAAAGCGTTCATTAAGGAGCCTATGTAAATTTGTTGGATCTGAAAATCGATAATATTTTCATCTTGAGAAAACTTGAAACATACCACGTCGGCTTAATAGTTCCTGCAATCATTAAGAACGTTTATGAGTGGAATGAAGTTAAAAATAATTAATCGAAAGTTTTCCTATGTTCTGAGTTAAACTAGGCACAGAGGTTAAAAATATGGCAGAAAGGTCCTAATGCAAAGATTGAGACACAAATCAGGTACCTGGAGAATTGAGATTGGTGTTTTCATTGGCATATATTCAATCTCTGACTTCAGCGAGTTGATTGTCTCCTCGATAGATTGAGCTTCTAAAGAACCAGTTTTCAGCTGTGGTTGTTTTTTCACTTTTCTCGGACGATTCTGGCGGTTTTGGACTTGCTGCTGTGCCAGGACCGTGGACTGCTCCTGGATATGCAGCTGAGTCCTTAGCTGGTCTTCGATCAGTATTTCTTGCATATTTAGTTTTTTTTCACAACTAAAAATAGAAGACGAGAGGTATTGAAGCCGAAAACTTGGTGAGTTCGACTTCTGACTCTTTGTTTTTCACAAGCGTGATTTCTCAGCAGGTTAAAGATTGTGTTTCACTGGGATTTGAAGTTTTTAGATTGGTTTATGATTGATTTCATTAGAATCCACCGACAGATTTTTGTGCAGACGTTTAACCGGTTCAATTTTTCGGTTCAAAATTTAAGCAGCTTGCACTGTCGTTGAAAAGGTTTTTGTTTAACGATTGTTGTTAACATTTTAAAACCAAGAAACCAAGCTAAAAAAGTTAAGGAAGAATTTCGGGTTTTAAATCAATAAAACAGAATTTAAATTTCTTATAGAAAATGTCTGTTATTTGGTTCCTGCAGTAAATTAATCTGATATCTTTTGATGTTACACTCTCGGCAGAAAGAAATTTATAAGGGGAATGGAACAGTCAACAAAGAGAGAAGCGAGAGAAATATTTTCTCGATTGAGAGCTGAATCTGATTTTAACACAAGCAGTCGAGAAATATCCACGAACTAAGAAACAACACAAGAGACCATCAAGACCAAAAAGTGAATTTTACAACCTTAGAACTCAAATGTTCACTGGATGAAAAACGACAAACAGTGCAGTCGATTTAAGAAAAATGTCGGAATGTTTGTAAATGATTAGTTTTTATGCAATATAAATCTGATTTAAACGTGTCAGCAGAGATTTTTGTACAAATAGTTGCTAGTTATTCGAAATCTTATCGTAAACCATCAAACATTGTCCGAAGAGCAGCAAATTCGATGGTTTTGATGTGAATTTATGTGTGACAAATAATAATAAAACACAAAATCCATTTCGGATACAGAAAAAGAAGAAAAAAATCCAATTCAAGAAACGAAAACAAAGGCTCTGAGTGTTTACTTGAGTTGGAAAAGTTGTAAGCGGGGGAAAAGTGATTTTGATATCACCAGTGAAACTGAATGTCCCGAAGATTCATCAGCAGACATCAAAAGAATTAAAATTGGAAAGAATCACCGGAGAAAAGGAAATAATGGCAGGAAATATCGTGAAATGGTGGCGACAATTCAAACAATATAAACAATTTTCAGGTAAGAAATCTGAAATCTTATCTTTGTAATTGCGGACCCAAAAGTATAAAAAGCAGAGAAGACGAGCCAACAAACATCAAAGAGAAACTTTTTATAAGCATATCTTGGGATTCCGAACGGTTCAAAATTCCACCAGAAGAAACTTAAGTAACATTCTTGAACCTATTTCTCGATTCTCGCCGCATCACCTTCAATTCTTTGGATGGAAAATTTGAAAACAAAGTCTAAACATCATTTTCACTTCCAATTTACCGAAGAGTATAAAATCCAGTTTTCCATAATAACTGTAGCGGCTGTAGAAACATCTATGCGGGATACAACAAAATAATGAAACACACGTTTTTACACAAGCCTCAAAGCGCGGCTCCGAAAGATACTGAAACAAAGTATATATAAAAACGTATTCCAATCTGATCTGCAGGAATCACGAGGTTATGAAATCTCTTTCAGTTTCAGATTTTCGATATTTCGATCATCGCTTAAACAGACGGGTCCATTGACTAGTAGACGCTTTCGTACACAGCAAATGAAAGAAAACTCCGAGTTCAAAAGAGAAACGAAAAAACGAAGCGTATATAATTTTTTTTTTCTTTAATGTCGGCTTTTCTTTGATAAATATTTTTTCTACTTCTTCTCCGCTCGTTCGCTCGATCGCTTTCGGTTCGGTGAAGTATACACTGCATGGATTTTAGCGTCTTACACAATCAAGCGGCTCGTAGAATGCATTTTAATAATAAAATTATAAACTTGAATATTTAAATATAATGAATAACATGGCGGCAATGGCGCTTTGCTTTTGATCCATGACTGACCCGTCGCTTAATGTTTCTTACGCAATTCTTTGAACAAATCTGTTGGAAGAAGAAAAAGGCTGTTAGAGTGTATGCGTGTCTGTTTCCCAAACCGCCTTTAGTAAAACCCGATCAAGGTCTTAAAGCGTTCAGCGTTCGACTCAAAATGCGTTGCTTTGAAGTGTTATTATGAGAAAGAGCAAGGGGGGAGACTGAAGGAAACTAAAGGTTAATTACAATATTTACAGCCCGCGGTCGGACAAAAAAGAAGACTTCATATTAATTTTTACACCTTTTTCCTTTGTTTCTTTTTTCATAAATTACACATGTTGGATTCAATCTTTCGTTTTCTTTTGCCTCGAAATTTGTATCGTTCACGGCACTTCTGAACATTTATGCTGCCTTTTCTTAGAAACTGTTTTTTCTCGCAATCTGCCCGGTTTGTTCTGAACAACAGGTTTTAAATTCGTTTCATTCAATTTTGACGGATAATTTCGATGCTTTTAAGAGAATACTTGAAGCGTTTTGCAGTCAATTTTTGCAAAAAAAAAATTATCTCGGCTGTAACAAAGTTTCTGTCCTTCCTTTTTTTCTCAATTTTATCTCCAAAAAAGCTTTCGTAAGAAAAAACAAAAAAAAAACATAAATATTATTGCCGACAAATGTTAGAATGAAAAATAAAAAGGAAAAATGCTTAAAAAAAAACTCAGATACGACAAAGTAATGAAAGTATAAAAGACTTAAGGGGAGGCCGCTCACGAAATGGATCGTAACTTCAACTTGTGCAAGGCAAAACTCTTGCTTCCATTTACGATCGACTTCCCTTTTCAAGATATTTGGTTCTTCCTTTTGAACTTCTTCTTCGTATAGAAGATCGGTCGGAGAAAATAAAACGAAAACAAAGTCTCTACGATTTTTTCCGTATGGACAGATCAAGAGAGCTCCCTTTTGTCCCCTCTTCTCCATTATCCGTCCATCGTATGCGGCACACAACAACAAACAGCAAATAAAACGAACGGTCTTACGAACTTAGAGTATCAGAAGACGGACCGGACCGGTGAGTGCCTTTTATAAGCGAGAAGAAAAAACCGGAGAATACGAAAAGAAAATGAGAATAACTTAAGATGCCGAATGAAGATTATAGGAGAAAAAATTCCCTCCATATGTCTGATTTTTCTGATGAATTTTTCTTCGCATTCAATGAGCAGGTTAATATTATCTTCTTTCTTGGATTTTTCTTTCATGATGCCGCTTTATCAAAGTGTCTGCTAGAAACCATTTCTTATTGGAGCTTAATTTTTGATCGAACTTGTGACTAGCGTCATTTGGTCATCCGTTCCAGCAACTTTTAACTTGCGTTCATATTAATAACGTGATCATTGCCCCGACTAATCGTTCTTTGTGACAGATTTCTGGTTCTTTAATAGTTGTAAATAACTTGAAACTGGCTTGTAAGTACTCGCGAACCATATGTGCTCGAATATTGAAGTTGGAATAATGCTTTTTTGCTTTGAAGCCGGCAATATACGTATAAGACCTCGATTTAAAAGCAAACACAACAAGTTGATGTCAAATTTTGGCGATAACGTGATGCTTTGAACGTGTAGTATTGTTTTATCAATCTTGTGACGTAGCCGTACCGAAAATTTCGATTTGTACTTGTATGTTTCTACAGTCGTAAAAAGTTTTCAAATGCACAGCGTATGATGACTTCGATTACGAAAAAAAAATATCTTAATCTCAAGTAGCATACCATGGTTAATGTACAAGCCAAGAGCCGCTTGAGATATTGTAGAGAGAAGATCAAATGAAGAAAAAATAATGAAATATCGAATCTGCCTTGAAACAGTAGACGAATCATCAGAACAAAGTTCAATTTAAAAACTGTTTCGAATGTCGGAGCGGAACGCTTTAGCATCAAAAGAAAGAGCGCAAAGACGCGGCACACACAGCCAGCATTAAATTAAATTTGTTTCCAACATTAATAATCATTTTACATCATCAGCGACCGACTGGATGGCACACAAATTGAACATTTCTTCGCGGAAAATAAACGGAGCCATATAAAAGAAATATAAAATTATCATTAGGCAATTGAGTGAGTGAGCCAACGAACGAACAAGGGAAGAGAGGGAAAATGCGAAGAGTAAAACGCTAATGGAATGGAAAAGACGAATATTTATTTTTTAATTGATTCGTACTTAATAAAAATGGAGATTCCATTAAAGCAAAGATTTAAGAAAGCCGCAAAGATGACGAAGAAGATTTTTTCTTCAAATTTAATGTGCTCAATGATTTTGTGTTTTTTCTTCATCGGCGAGGCATATTTTTTTGAATCCCGTTGTTGTTGATCGCTCGACGACGTATCTGGTTTTGAAATTTTAAGTTACCAAGAGAAAGAGATTAGTCTCAAACAGCAGACACGAGGGAGAAATAGGGATCTAACTAAAATAAGATTTTTTTGTAAGAGAACTCAAACTTTTTTTAAATGTCACATGTCGTTGCAAAACCTTTTTTGTACCGACTTCATGAGTGGGCCGTATCGATGTTGTTAATGTGTAGAATGAGTTTTACAACGTGCTGAATACATTCGATATTTGGAGTTTCTCGATTCTCCAAAAACACATTTGAATACAATACTTTGTTTGGCAAAGTGAAAATTTGATGGGAAAAGTTTTTGTTCAATGTCAAAGGAAAAAGTATCCAAAAAGTTTGAAAACAAAAATTAAGTTTCAAAAATTTATTAAGAATCATGCCGACCTGCATTTTATTTCTCTTGAGCTCCATCCTGTGTGGTCTAGTCTTCCTTTGAAAAGTGAGACTGCTAGCGCATTGCTGATCTTCAAAAGCTGCACAAGCAAGCTCTTTTGAAATCATGATAAAGATAGGTTTAAAATACTGCTAACGATGTTTCCAATCGATTGAACTCGGTCACTCGTCCAGATGCCAATAGATTTAATAAAAGTTTCAACGGAAAGTCATTTCCGCTCTTGTGATCTCGAATCAATCGAACATTGTACCGCAATCTGTTTTATCTCACGCGTTTATCCTGTGCAATAAAATCTTGCAGGCTGTAGATGAAGGAAGTATTTAAATTGTTTCGTGGTGGAAAAATTCAACACGATGAACTGCGATTAGAACCAACAACTTATCCAATAGATGGAACAGCCGTCATTGCATTGGCAAAAAGATTAAAAATCTTTTTGAATACCGAGAAATCATGCGTAGCGAAGATGTTTTAAAGCGAAGAATTGAAAACGACCGGTTGGAATTCTTTTGAGGTTCATGTGAAATTATTGGTAATTTGTTTCTTTCTCATTTCTTCCTTTACACTACACCGACTCGTTAAAAACAAGAAAAAAAACGCATCTTAGAAAACTTGACGTTCAAACTCAAATTTTGCAGTGTGAAATAAGGAACAGTTTTTATTTGCAAATGTGAACTATCCAGCTATCATGTCGGTAAAAGGCAGATATCTACCATTTTGTCTTGTGCGTTAAGATTTCTTTCAAATCTCAACTCGATAATTTTTCTAAGAAATTATATTGTTGTTTGCGCTTGGTATTGCTTTTCATGTTGTTTTCTTATTCTTCGTTTCTCTAAGGCCCTCTGTGTCGATGATATTCTCTTATTACAGGCATTTTATTTTTTTTCTTTAACGTTAGACCGAAAAAACATTTAAGAGCTTCAGGTATAAAAATCTCTCGCAAACATACAAAGTTTGGCTGTTCTACTATGTATGATTTGACAACACGAACGCAAGCGTAGAGTTCCAATCTAAAGAGTCAAAGAAAACTTTTCATGGATCCGGATGTTCGATCTAGATTCTGGGAAACGATCGCCTCGCCATGCAAAACTAAAAGATTCCGAGAAAAAGCAAAATTCGCCACAGAAAAACTAAAATGAGTACGACGAAGAAACATCGAAAAGCGTTGATCTCTTTGAAACAGAGAAATACTCGAGGAAAAGATCAAAGAAAAAATCGTTTGAAAGCGACAAAGACGATAACTTGTCGAGTCATAATTAAAATATTTATCATTCCCATGTGAAATTTTCCGTGCGAAACTCACAACAGCTAGCCGCACACGAAAATATTTCGCGAGCATTTTTTCTATGTCAAACTCTTATAAGATTTACTTGCCACTTTAATACAACACTTTGAAAATAAAAAAAATTAAACAAGTCGTTGACGTCTTGTAAAAAGAAAAATTCAAACGAATTTTCTCTTTTATGTTTTCTTTCTTTTGTTATTCGTATAAACTTTTTTAGGTTTGTCTAGCAGGCCAAATGATTTTGCTTATGAGGTGTGTTTTTTAATGTATCGTTTCAAAACGTGCAACATTTGGGATACTTTGTGAAGTGTACGGCGAGTGAAAAAAGTGTTTTCAACGAAAACAAATCAGAAAGAGCATTATCTTAAAGTCAAGACATCAAAGTGAAAACATCGACAAAGTGGATATAAGGCCGCCAGAATGTTTTTGACGGCTTTTGATGTTTAATTTAGCATCGCGAGCAGCCGAGAGACATGAAAGATGTTTTTCCAATGTCAAATCGCTTCGTAAAGATAAAAGGAATCGCCCGATTCAAACCACTTAAGTTTTTTTATGATGAAAAGTTGCTATTGAGTACAAAATGCACCAAGATCAGAATCAAAAAAAAATTGGCCATCACAAAGAGTTAATGCAAGAGGAAAAAGGAATGCGATCGGACGATTAAAGCGGCTTTTCAAGAGCAGTACAAACTTGAGAGATTTCAAATTAAGCCAATACCCATTTTTTATACAAACCTTTTCGATCTTTTTCTTCCTCGGAAACTTACTTTTGTGTATTTTTCTTACACTTCTCGATCTAATTCGGCAACATTATTGGTCTTCAATGTTTTGGCATAACTTTTTTTTTCAAAAATACGGTAGCTGAAAAAAAGATTGTGTAAGAACAAACTACTTTAAATAAGGAAAGAATTCAACTATAAAAGATCAAAAAATAGTATCTAATACATAAACAGTTGAATTAAATTTATTGATAATTCAAATTGAACTTTTTACTCGTGAACATTTTGTTTAGGATGAGTTTTATTTCTCTTTAGAAGAATTTTTTTATTTACGATGAAAAATTCAATCAAATTCTTAAAATAGATGAAAAGACTCATCGTGTAAATACTTCTAAGACTTGTTCAAATTTATGAATGACCATCTTGTTACTACAGTTTCAGTTAGAACTTTTAAGCGATACCTTATCAAATATGGGCTCGACTTTAATCTAACTTTAATGCTGTTTTGCTCAATCGCAAGTCCAGCGAGCGTCACGATACTTTAAAAAGGGTTTACTCTCTTTGATCATTGTTTTTTTTATCTTCTCTCGTAGTTTTATATATGTTTTTAATAAATTATTTAATTTTTCTCTTTGCAGTTTTACAAGAATGTCAAACAGACTCTGAAGAGTTAATATATCAAGCACCATATCAAACACCATGCAGTGCGCCTCCAAACCCGAAATTACTCAAGAATCAAAATAAGACAGTGAACTCACAAGTTCCAGTTGACGAGCCCAACAGTCACATAAAGCCTTCGAAGACTACAAAGGGAAAAGACTATGCATCAAAGGAAAAGTTGAGTCAGGAATCAAAGGAAAAACTTCAAAAACGTCACAGCATTGCCACAACACGACATCTCGAAGCATTGGAAGAAAATCGCGTTCAACTTGATGAGTTCACTTGCGATGCATCATTAGAAGATGCTAATAACAGAAAATCCCAGCCTCCTATTCAGTTCACTTTTACCCTTTACGACTTGGATGGCTGCGGAAAAATCACCAAAGACGATATTGCAGGCATTGTCTCAACAATTTATGAGAACATTGGAAATACAGTTGTCGTTCCACATTATGGAAAGAAAACAATAAATGTGAAGCTCACAGTGTCGCCAGATGCAAAAAACCAACAACAAACGTCAACAACTGAACAAATTCATCATAGTCGCGCGAGTAAAACGCTTCAATTAGCACCTCGACGGCGTTATAGACCGCGCGCTCTTCTAAGTGACGATGACGACGATGAAGATGGAAGCGAATCAACGTCAGACAATCTCACATCACTCCTTAAAATGCAAAATGAAATGACTCCAAGCACCAAAAAAACATGCGAGGCCTTAAATGTTGATAAGAACAATGTTTACGAGTCAATAAACAATCTAAAGTGCTCTAATCAATCTCACACGATTGAAAATTTACTTTCCACTAAAAATAATAAAAACATTGAGATATTCAAGAACTGCCAACCGAACCAAATCAAAGAAAATGACGAATTTGAAGACCGACATATAAAACACAGCTCCAAGAAAAAACTTCTACGAAAGTCCAAATCCAGGAGGCAGAGAGTAAGCTATTTTTTGCTATGAGTTTTGAGAAAAGATTTTAATTTATATTTATTTTTATTTGACAGCCATCAGAAGCGCGAGTTCGCTCTTTGTCAGTCGGGAATAATCATAAGTGGAGGAAACATCAAGAGGAAGAAATAAATCAGGAAACTATCAAAGACACTTGTCAATTGAACAAATCCACAAACCTAAGAAGAAACGAACTAATTGAGATTATCAAAGACTCGCTCGAGAAGAATTGTTTTCAAGCCAAGAAGTAAGAACAAAGTCTAATTGAAGATGATTCCTTATACTAATTATGAAACTTGCTTTCAGGAAAACTGACAATGTTAGCGGAGTTAATCAAGCTAGACAGCGTTCCAACACAGTCACGTGCACCAACAAAATGGCGGTTGGAAAATCACTTTGTCCAGACTTGGACCAGCAACATCTCTGTGCTTTCGATTCATTTCTCCATGCCACCATTTGCTCCAACGCCCACATGACGCTGCCTTCAGATCCAACCAAAATTCATTCAGCGAAAATGAACAATAGAAATAAGATGAAACAAATGAATCAGTCAATGCCACCAGCATTAAAGTTGAAGACCTCCGTGCTCAATCAGCTGAACCCGAATCTTACATCAGAGCAAAAACTCACTAGAAAACTCAACGATGTCGAGAAATGGCTCCTGGAGCGTGAATCAACCACTCACAACTATAAAAATGACAACGAAGGCAAGGAAAGATTAAGAGAAGACAAAAACATTCTTAATCCAATCATGGTGGACAAACTGACAACAATAACGCCTAAGCAAGTGTTTAACAAGGAAGTTCTAATTGCAAGGAAACTGAAGCCTTTGGGACACCAGTCAAAACATCAGAAAGAAATCCTGAACAGTTCTAAGAATCAAGTTATGCTTGAATACTCCAACGTTCCTGTCCCTGGCGAGATTAGCGAGTGTGAAAACCTTCTCGCATCTGACGAAGATCAGGCGCCAACGGAAATTCTTGTAGACAGAACAGCTGAAGAAAAGCCGGAAGCAGCAACAGCATCGTCGGACTCATCATCATCCCACGTTGTTCGCAATGTTATCGTCCATCATATTCACCATTTCTATCATTTTAATGAAAATGAGTGAAAACGCCTGAACCTAAACATGAGCTTATCAATTTCAACGCTAAAGTTTTCCATCCAAAATAATTCTCATCGAAGAAACTTTTATAACACATGAAGTAAAAACAAACAAAAGACTGATTTGTTAACTCTTTTTATTTATAAATGCAAGAAGTGAAAAGGAAGTTTTTCTTGCTCCAGCTCTTATTAGTTGATTTCTTTTAAGAGGTTGTGAATTCATTGAAAAAAATATCTGAACATGTAAACGAATCAAAATTACTCAAGTAGAATAATAATTTTCTCTCTCAGGATCCGTTAGTTTTAAAAAGTACGTAATGTGTAAAGCAGTGTAAAGCCTGTCAATCAACAACTTTCGAAGGAAACATCACAATGAAATCGTGAATGGTTTTTGTTATAAAAAACTGTATTTTAATTTAATTAAGCTGAATGAACATTAAGGACAAATGAAAATAAAGAAACGACGTGTGAAATTTTACAATTAAAGTTTGTAGTTTTATTGCTTTCACCTCAAATATAATATCAACTGATTTTAAAGCTTCGAAACAGGATCCGACTCCCATGAAATGTGCCCGTCTGAAGACTGAACGTTTACTATCAGTTTCACATCATGCATATCACGCTGTTCTGACCGACACAAGTTTTTCGCAAAGCTCCGCATTTCTTCGATTGTTTTATCGGAAAATGCTTCCGAGTCGTGTTCTGACTCGTGGTAGTTTGGATTTTCCGGGTACAGGTCATCTTCATTCAAAACATGCAGAAATCCATTCTTTAACTTGAACTGAACTGGCATCCTAAGATGCATATCCGTGCCATTTCTATTTCTGGCCACTTCCACGAGCTTGTCGATGCTTTCGATTGTACTAATTCGGCGAAGTTCTGCGAACTGTGGAGGAGGTAGCCACAGTTTTTTCTCCTAAAAACCATCATATATTAAGAAATATTATCATAACATCGTATATTATCCGTACCTTGTACAAACGTAGCAGCTCATCGGGTGTTTCCCACTAAGGATCATTATATTTTACAAAAATAACTTTTAATTAACAAAAAGTTCTTGCCTGGAAGCTTTGAACTTCGTGTGTTTCTGGATAAATCGGAGGAATACTGTTGAGAGCTACTAAGAAGAACGCAGTTTCAAACCTCTTTGGTTTAAAATACGTTGGTGTCATCCAACAACTCCACTCATTAACATTCATGATGTCTGGAACGACATTGAATTGTTCACAAAAAGACATCAACGATTCTTCATGGCTGTGGATTTTTTTTTGCCAGGCCGGGATGTCACAGTTTTTTTGATGGAAGAAACTCGAGAACGGTGAAGTCTTTGGATCAGACGGATTTCTGCACAATACAACGCCAAGTTCTTCAAACGTTTCCCTAATTGCAGTCAGTCTCAGCGAAACTTCACGTGCCAGTGATTTTCCATGCGAATCAAATATGAAAGGTCTTCTCGAGCCCACTTTAGGGCGAAGATCATCAACAGGAAACTTGTGATTCTTCAAAAATGCGTTCCAGTCTTTGATTTCATCAGTATTATCGATGGCCTAATTAATAATTATTTAAAATATGTTTCGAGCTTTCAGAAAAGGAAGATTAACACACCCCACCTGGAAAGCACACCGAATTTGGCATGAAACTAGTTTTTTCTGTTCTAGTAAAAGTCAGCACCTAAAATATTACAGATTATCTTAGATTTATGACGTTCAAAGGTTGACTTCTGAAATTGTCACTTACCTTGTAGTCGAACTTAAGGTTACTCTTAGTGACATCTCTTGCGACGACAATCAAAGTAGCCGCTTCACGCCAAGATCGTTTCATACTTAAATCTCTTTTCTGTGGAAATATTTGAAGAAAAAAGGTTCAACATAAAATATAAATTGAAGTTGTACAACAAGTAAGTTAAAGGCTGTCTGACAACAAAATGTTTTTAATTAATCTGAGATTATTCAAGTAAAGCATTTGATTTCAAGACTCATTGCAGTTACGATCGCAGTTACCTTCTGCAATATCTTTGGGAACCTCAAAACCCTAGGACTTTTCAGGATCTTCACAAAATATTTGAACGTTGAATCTTTGTGTTGAACGGTTCCAAGCCGATGAGTTGTTTTCATTTTTCTCTCTTTACTCTCAGCAACTAACACAGAATCATTTGCACAATTCATTCGTTTCCCTCGACCCGTTGCAAGCGAACGTTTTAGTCGAGCTCGATGTGAAGTTTTTTTTGTTTATGAAAAAAATTACATAGAAAAAAAGTGTTCAAATTTGTGTTTTTCTTCTCGATTCCTCAAAATTTAAAATGGCTGCAACATCAGTTATCGTTTTGGACAGGACTAATAATACGACATGTACAATCAACCTGCACGGTGAGTAAAATTGGTATGACCCCGGCAATTTCGTGAATATCGGCAGACTTTGGAAGAAAATGCCTTTGTGAGAGTGAGAAAAATACACAAGTGTTGACAAGTGCCGCGATTTTTTTTCAAAATAAACTTTTTATTCACTTCAAAATTATATTAAATGGTAGCCTAGACTAAAAAGTTGAACAGTACCGAAAAAATTGGAAAAGGTTCATCGTCTCAGGCTGACACTTGAGCAATAAAGATAAGCGCAAAGACGAGGCTTATGTGTGTGACTTGTGACTTCATGATGCATGATCGATGTTACAAGCACTGTTCTAGGCATTGACTATTTTCATAATCGTCGCCTGATGGCTTTCATTACCTCGGCTTTTTCTTTTGAGTTTCATGTTTATTTCTAATTAATTTCTTTTGTGTCTCTTCGGACATCTTTTAAATCTGCGTGATGAATGATTAGATTTTCAACGAAGAAGAGAACCTAACTGTTATTAAATTTATCTCGCGTCTCACCGTGTAGTTTTTTATATGCAAAGCAAATTGACGTTGAGCTGAGACTACTTCAAACTCATGGCAAGATTTGATTTGAATCCCCAAACTTCTAATGTATCCCCTTAATTCTCCTTTACCCTTATTGACATGCCATTTACTTTCAGCCCTCAGGTTTATAAAAAAAGGGTTCTGTCAGATGGCGTTCTGCTGAAATATATTCAAATTTCAAGATATTTTGTTTTATATTCATGCAAGTCTAAGCAGCTTCCTAAGTTAAAACAAGTTCGGTGTGTGCGTTAGAATTAATATTTTTTCTTGAAAGATCGCTTATAAGTATGCAGTTTTGTTTTCAATCGCGCGAAAAGATTTAAAGTTTGAATGGCATGTCGAAGGGACCGTGAACAATCGCAACAAATTCTGTAGCTATGTTTAAAACCATCAACAAAACGTTTCTAACGTCTTCCAACTACCAATATGCATTTTCTGGTGTTTCCGCCCCTTGATTTCTAAGACATTTAACTAGTTTTTTTTCTTGTGCGTCTATTAATCAATGAAAACAGGTATTTGAGTTATATTACGTTTAGTTGAAGGTCATCGTTCAAATTGCCAATGTTTTTTTCGGGCTGAATTTTCAATTAACATGATACTTTCAAAGTTCTAGTTTAACGAGTCACAATCTTGTCCTGTGCAACACTTCTAACGAGTTTGTCTTGATGTTTTCCACCATATGTCTGCGTTTCAACGAACTCTCTCAATGACATTAGAGCCAATTTCAAATTCAATTATATATTTTTTACTTTCAAATGCGCGATTGGGTCGTATTTTTGAGAGTAATTTACATAATCGATGACGGTTGTGTCATTGACGAATTACTAGTTTAGCGCGCGTTTCTTGCATGTTGTTCTTTAGAATGGCTTGAAAGGTTTTTTTTGTTGAAACTAACCTTTTCGAGCGTTAACATTTGAGATAAGAATCTAAAAGTTACGGATTTGTTAATTACCATTACGCGATCATCTAAGACATGCGATCTTTTACGAACGAAAATAATGAAATGGTGCTCATAAACTTCAATGAATCAAATGTGAAATCTACACGAATGGAACGATCGAAACATGTGTTCAAACAAATCGAATGAAAAAATCTTGCTTTTGAAAGAAAAAGTTTACGACTCCCAGAAATTTGTGGATCCCATTTTCATCGCAAGATGATTCAAATCGTAGCCATCATGTGTCCCTAAGCATTTACAATATGCTACTTATCTTTGAATGATATTCAAAAGTGTGAGAAAAAAACGAAGCTGTAGAAACAGAAAAAATTAGAAGGGTTAAGACGGTGCAGACCCTGAATTCTATCAAACATCCGGCGTTGTCCCGGATGAAAGTTATTTAATGGTTCTAATCACATGTTTGTCTGTTCACTTTGCAGGGGCAACAGTGGTGTCTTGGAGAGTCAACAACCAGGAGCAACTGTTCGTTAGGTAAGAAACGTTTGCTTGATCACTTCAAAATTGTGTTTCTCGTGCACATTTGTGATTCGCGCAGTGATCTTCTGAAACGTTTATCTTTTCTCTTGTTGCTCATGTTCACATTCCCCGATTAATGTTACGTTTTATTTTTTGTTTATTTTTCTGTGAAAGAAATACTTTCGGCGGCATGAATTGATTGTGATCATTCCAGGTTTCGACATGATTCTGTCGATGTAATTGCGTTCGTTGCATGTAATGATACTATCAACGACACAGAGTTCTTTTGATTATGTTTTATTAATCCAAGTTCGTTCATTATTTATGTGCACAGCAAAATTTCTTCATCTCAAGTTATAAAAAGCCAGAAGAAAACTTCTGCATTGAATTCCAGAACATCGTTTCTAGACCACTTTTTATTCGTGCTTTCAAAGAGCATTTGCAGCAATGAAAAACTTTTTATCCGCTTTTGGAATGGCCGAACGATTTATGCAATTCTCTCTTCGTTGGTTTTGTTTTTGTAGCAGCATTTTTCCTCGAAATCCCAATCAGAAAAGGATTTCGATGACATATTTCGTGCTTGATGTGTATTTGTGCTCCGGCAGACGTTGATTAATCCAATTTCACTGTCTCTTCGTCTCTTCTCCCGCTCATCAAATGAATCCAACTTTCTGCGTTATTCCATCATCATCATCGATAGCGATTAAAGTTTCTTGGTATTTATGCAATAATTTCTGGAAACTTGCATCTTTTTGCACGGTGCTTTTGTTTATGGTACCCAGTAGCTGATGATAATGAAAATCTCATTAACTTTTTCTCCTTATGTTTGATGCTTTGTGCAAGAAATAACAGAAGATTGCGATAGCTGTGCGCGTGGAAATCAGCAAAAAATGAAATTCTCCGCTTCTGCCGCACTTCACTGATGAAAATGCTTTTTTGTGAGCTAATGGTATCCGAGTTTCTCTCTCGCAGATGAGCGAGGAAAATGAGAGAAGAGTATGAAAAACAGGAAATTTCTTCTTCCTTCAGTTTAAGGGAGAATGTTCCAAGCGGAGAATTTTTGCCTAGTTTTTCAACATAGCCACGCTGCATTTACGTTTTTTCTTTATGGTTTAGTCCATTCATAAAAACGCTTCGGTGTTTTGTGAGTGTTTTTTGCTCAATACTCTGTTTTCTGCCGTTTTTGTACTCTGAGTCGGTTTTTTGTTGCCTTTTGGAACTTTCAAATTTTGCTGATGAGTTTCATGGTTTTTGCTGGTAGCGATGGAGCTTCATAGCACTCCAAATTATAGCAAGCACATGAAATACTTTTTAAAAGTTTCTTCTTTGAATTCTTCTTTTTTGCCTTTGAAAACTTTGTTTCGTGCACGCTCTTCTTATAACAGAAATCTGGAGACGGCGGACAAGTTTCTCGGCTCGTAATCGATCGATGATCTGCCCAAACTTCAGAAAACATTTTGGATGTCAGGTGAAAAGGCTTGACTGATAAAAATGTCGTGACGGTCGTTATCGCTCGATGATTATACACTTTTGCCTGGAACCTACACGAGCACATTCTATGACGATTTGAACTTAATTATTTACTGAATTAAATTTCATTTCTCATTTCACAGCAAATTGGCAGTTTTTGATGGAAAAAAAGCAATCAGAGGAGGAATACCGTTCGTTTTCCCCCAATTTGGCCCTTGGTCATTTGGGCCTAACCATGGATTTGCAAGAATAGTTCGCTGGACGTTAGAACGAGGGCCTGAGCGGCTTCCTAATGGAGACATCGAAGCAGTTTTAAGTTTGATGGACACAGATTTTACACGCTCAATGTGGAACTATCCATTTCGCATCACATATCGCATTATTCTGAGAGAAAAAGAGCTTCACTTCCACATTGGCGTCTATAACCCAAGTAAAGAACTAGCCTTTTCCTTCAACTTGCTTCTCCATACGTACTTAAAAGTTCCTGATGTCCGCAAGTGTCAAATTACTGGGCTGCACGGTTGTACTTTCATTGATAAGGTTTGATTGAGTTTTGTGAAATTTGTAATAGCAATTTATATTGATGTGCTTTCAACTTAGACAAGAGATGGTGCAATTTACCAAGAAGGCCGAGAAGTAGTTACTATCAACGAGTGTACCGACAGAATTTACCAGCACACAAGCCAGGAGCACATCATAACGAACGTCGTATCCGGTCGTAAAATGCGATTACAGAAATATAATTTTCCCGATACAGGTAATCAATTGGAGTTGTCGATTTGAATGATTCTAATCAGAACTTTTTATTGAAGTTGTGTGGAATCCGTGGCTCGATAAAGCAAGGGAAACCCCGGATTTTGGAGATGACGAATACCCCAATATGGTTTGTGTTGAAGCTGGCCATGTGTCTTCACCAGTTCTTCTTTTGCCTGGGACTTGCTTTGAATCCTCCCAAATTTTACAAGTGAGTGTTTCTTATTTATTTTGGGATCATCAATTTACTAATCCGCTATGTCTTGAAGGTTATTGTGAATCCGAAAAGATGAAATTCGAGAAAGTCTCAGCGAAACCAAAATCAGCCGCCCCCCGCTCGACCTCAAGAACAATTGCAGAATGTGCAGCAAAATGTACCACAGCAACAGCAACAACAACATCATCAGCTACCTGTTGCCCAACATTTATCTTTCAATCCGTACATCAGATAGACCGTTAACAACATAGACATTGAAAGTGCTGAACGATCTTGAGAATCGAATGGATGTTTTCTTGCGATATATTTATTAAATTTATGTTTGGACATGATAAAACAACAACTCGAAAAGAAGTTGTTGGAGTAATCACAAAATTTTCTTTCGGCTTTTCAACAACCAAATTCAAAGAAATCGGCTTCGCTGGGACTTGTATAAGTTATGAAATACTTCGTTGCAACGACGAATGGCATTCGCTAAAAAAAGTTTGTGCACAAAATTGATAAAATATTTTTAAAAGACTTAAATTGAGAAATTTGTGAGTGTGGAAATTTTATCACGATATGTTGATATGAAGAGTGAAACTAAATGATGCACAAACGAAAATACTTTCTTCTACATACCAACTTCTTAAACGAAACTTGATGTATACGATTAGACGTAACAAGCCAAAGTAGGGACTTATGTTCTTGACTTGTAGCAACTCAAACAGATTCTTGCAAAATTTGGCTGTATCATGCTCGGTGGCTCAATTTTTTACTTATATTTAAGTTTGTTAAATTATATTTAATTCGATTGATGTCACAGAGCGGTATGAAGCCAATTCATGAAATAATTAATTCTATCGAAATAACGGGCAATCCTCGATGACTTCTTGACTTCTGTCGGTGGTAATATTTTAATTTCCATTGTTATAGGAATTAAAGCGCTTAGCGGATTTACAGTCAATTAAAACATTTTAAACTGCTGATCTTTTTTGATCAGCGACTAATCTTTTTTAAATGTAGTTCTAACCACATTTGATACTTTCTTGTTTTGTAAAATTGGATGTAACTTCCATAGACCAGTTGTATTTGTTGTAAACGTCACTAAGTTTAAAAGACAAAAAGTTTTCCTTTTTTAAAAAAGTTTTTATATAATCAATTAATTGAAAACCGAATAAAATGAACGAGATTTAACTTGAACCTTTCTTTTTTTTCTTATTTCCTGTGCAGTCCATTGTTGGACAAAGGACGACGAGAAATTAATTTCTTCTCTGGTAGCCAGTCTTAGGACTGGAATCTAGACAATCTAGACATCTGCTTCAACATCTTCAAACATAATTAAATTCAAAAAAAGTCGAGTAAAATTCTCAGTTATTGCGTAGAAAAGTGGGGAATAGAAGCTGCTTTCCTCAATGTTAGTTGAAAAAAATTGTTCTGATCGACTCAGCTAATATGAACTTGAGGTAAAAGAACAGAATTCCAATAAAACAAAAAAGTAATTAGTGCTGGCTTTCATCGTCCAAATCTCGCCATCAATCAAAATCACCATTTACCGATCGATAATAAGACCGATCATGACTTACGCGTGCAAAGTATTCAACAATTGCGCCAAGTCCCACTTCAATAAACTTCAAGTGCAACAGAACAAAGTTCTCAGAATGGCATTGAACTCAGAGTGGTACACGAAAACCATCGATCTCCACACGGAAGCATCCATTCCAACGATCAGAGAGTTTGTTGACAAACTAACTGATAATTTCTATGAGCGAACAAAGTTCCATGAAAACCTTATACAGGACCTTATACAGGAACTGTCATTAACTGTCAATGTAGTTTGAATATTCTTGTAGTTTTAAGTTTTCTTTACTTTTAGTTTTAAGTTGAGCAATCTCATTTTTTTCTTTTTTTCCATAGGTTTTTTTAACTTTCTCCTATTCATCCCAACAAAAATAACCCACAAAATCACCAGCAAATTAATCCTTCAACTTTCAGACAAACATGAGATGAAAACCTCCACAGGTTAATGCTCGTTAAGCTCATCCCGTGTACTACAAAATGTGACACAAAATAATTTCCAGATAATAAACAAATTCTAAAATCTAAAATCATCGTCCAAATAATTCAAAGTAGCACCTTTTTCTAACGGTTTTTCGTTCAAATACTAGAATCTAGCTACCCCACTGTTGGAACTCGATTAGTACCCCTTTAAACTTGTAAACAAAAAATAACAAAGCGAGATATTCAACATTGACTTGAAGATGTATGTAAGCAAGCTGTGCAAACTGTGTGCCGATGAAACGGAAGTTCTGGTATCGCTGGCTCTTGAAGACTACGATGATATCAAAAGAATATTGGGTTTATTCGGCTTTGTAAGTTGCCAAATTATTTCTGTATCAAAATCGATTATCGTTCAATTGCAGGACATTGACAACACTTGCAACGTTTGTTCAAACTGCGTATCACTCTTGAACAAGGTCGTTCTGTTCATCGAGAAGTGTAAACGAGCACAGCCGTTCCTGACCTACTGGCAGGAAAACTTTGAGTCCATCGATGACTTCCAGCGACTCCGCCTTAGGATTGATTTTGGACTGGAGGGCGACAGGTCTCCTGAAGGTAGCTTTGAACTAGAAGTGAAAGATGAATTTATCGATTCCAACTGTCAAGGTTTGTGCTTTTATTCGTCCTACTAACAATTGAGTATCCAGTTCAACTTTTAGTCGAAGCGCTCGATCTGGAAGAGTATGAAGAGATAGCGCTTCAAAATGGCGATAACTTTGCAATTACTGATGATAAAGTTCAAAACGATGACACTCCAGACTTGGATTCAACTTGTGATGAGTTACAGGAACACTCAAAGCTTAGCGAAGAAATGCAACTGGAGTAAGAATCAATTTCAATTTTAAGAGTTGAAGCAACGAACCTTTTGAATTTCAGGTACTCATGCCATCATTGCGGATTGGAATTTAAGAACTTTTTCAGTCTTCAGAGTCATTGCAGGAAGGAACACGACTCGAACCCGTCTGTGCTTTGTCTTTGCGGGACAAACTTGACATGTCGAGCTCAAATTCTCATGCACAGAAAACTGCACAAATCTTACAAAAATTATCCGTAAGTAGACAAAGTCGGTGCAACATTTCCATTCGAGATTACATCAATCAAATCACTCAAGCATCAAAAGTAACAGATATTTTAAAATAATTAATAACAGTTTTCTTCTATCAGCAACGATGATTTTGATCAGAATTCTTCGCTTTTCTTAATAGAAGAGTAGAAAAAATTCTCTAAATTTAAATTCAACGTTCGTTTTAATTTCCATTTTTATTAAAAACATTTTTCGGCCCCAAAAGTTTTCTAATTATAATTTTTGAAACTTTTGACCAAAAAATTATTTGCGTGGAGTGCTTTTATTATGCAATGGACTTTTGAGTGGGTAAAAGTCGATGAATACCAATGGCAAAAACTAAGGAAAATCAATTCCAGATGCAAACAGTGCGAGAAAGTATACTTCCACCAGCAATCTTTGCACAATCATATAAAGAAAACCCATACAGAGACTGATAAACTGTTGTTGATGTGCACCGTTGATCAATGTTCGAAACAGTTTGACAGTGAGAAGAAGTTGAAAACTCATCGCTTGTCACATCTTCCTGATGAAAAAAAAATGATTTTTCCTTGCCATTACTGCAAAAAACAGTTCACAAAGTCTGTAAATGTTCAGGCTCATATCAAAGCGATTCATCATCTGGAACGGCCTTTCCTGTGCTCGGACTGTGGGAAAAATTTTGGCACGAAAGGTAAAAGTTTACATATTTTAAATCACGTATCAAAACAATCAAAGAGCTTTTTATTGCCCATTAAGGCGCACTCAAAGAGCATCAAATAATTCATCAGAACATTTTTCCATATCGTAAGTAAGTGCCTTGTGAACTTGAAAAAAAAATTATTTAAAAATACTTTACAGAATGCAGTTCATGTCCTAAAAAGTTCAAAAACCTTCCCCGCCTTAAAACTCACGAAGACATCCACAACACAACAAAGTAAGGTCATAAAAAATTAAACCCTGCCATTATGATTTTATTTTTGCTTATCAATATAGATACATTTGCAATGTTTGTGGAATTTCGCTTAACACCAAGCGAACTTTAAAAATGCACATGGTAAGAACATATTGAAGAATTCTCAGCAAAATGATAATCAATGTTGTTTTCTTTCCCTGGAAAGGTTGTTCATTCAGACCAGAAAAAATACAAATGCCAGTATTGTGGCTCTAGTTTTAAACGATCTAAAGCACTGAAAAACCACCTCATCTTGCATTCAGGTTTGAGTTGTTTTTCACAAGTTTTGGTGAATAACTGAATCATAATTACTTTGTTTCAGGATTACGGCCGTACACTTGTGACTTTTGCGATAAGGTTCACCTAATTTTTAGTCAAATAAACGACAATTATTTAATGTTTTATTCCCCAGACGTTTGCCAATGGATCAAATTGTCGATCGCACAAAAAAAAAGCACACCCAAACGAGTTGGCGGCGTTAGAAGCGAGTGGAAAAACTGCAAGTTCCGCTCCCAATATACCTCGACTTGAGCAGCTCCAGCCTAAAAATGTCATTGAAGTGGAACGAGTTGGAAATCTAATTCAACTTCCAGTGTCTTCTCATGACATCAAAACAAATCTTCCGACAATGGTAGAACAGAATTCTAAAAACTTCCAAGTGCACTCAATTCTTCAAACCGAAAACGCAGCGAGTATCGTCACTTTATTACCGACAACATGACCTGAGCTGAAAGCACGTCACATCTCAAATGATTAACATTTCCATTTCAAGTGTCATTCTCTGAAAAGCATAAAGCAAAGCCCTAAAATTTATGGAAGTCTAAATCAAAATTGATTATCTTCAAGAGCTATGAGTCAATTGTAGAGATAACAATGGAAAAGGTTATAAATATGATTCATGGTAGCTTTTGACGACTTTCTTTGAAGGGAAACAAATAAATTTGGAAATATAAAAGATTCATGTCGTATAAATTTTTACTTTAATTTTTGTATTTGTTAAAGCTCTTCATGGCAAAATCAGTTAAAATGTTCAATTCGTCCGTGGAAGGGGAACCTGATCCACTGATAGATCTTTTCCTTAAATAGTCGTCGGGATTTATCTATTAAATAAATCAATGAATTAAAAAAAATACACCATGGAAGATTTGAAAAACTCTTACAGTGTGACTATAAATTGATCTAAAGACATTGAAGGTGATATAAAACACAAACCAGACAAGAAAATAAAGTGGAATGTGCCAAGTCCATCGGCCAACTGTAAAATATTTTGTTTTAATACATCGCGAAACTAGGCAAACAATTGCATACCATAATAGTAGCTGTAGCTGTCACGGCCCTCCGTTTTTCTTGCACTTAATCCTGTAGCGTCAGTTATATTAGGGGCCACAATTTCAGCAGTTCCAGACTGTGTCATTTGAAGTGGGGTTTTATTTAAAGGTTTGGATATTTTCTCAGCTACACTGTAGACTATTTGGAAAGCCACTATTACAAGCACTAAGTAATTGATTTGAATTGAAAAGTTCACCATAACTGAAATTTTGCTTCAAACGTTAGTAAAATCGATCGCGTGCTCAACAAGCTAAGGTAGATACTGTCTCGTCTATCGGCTTCCTCTCTCAAAGTGTGATCAAAATTGTGGGAGGGTTAGTTTTCTCTCCGATATCAAGAAGCGTTCTTAACGGGAATATGTTTGACTTATAAATAACACAACGAATGCTTTAAACAAACAGCTCCAAATCTCATTATCATTTCAGGTCATAATTTTCACGATTCTAATTTGAAACGCGTCTGATGTTCACAATTAGCATCTTCCTAGTTTCATTCACATGTCTCCGAACAATTCAATAAATCAATTCTCAAATTTTATTCGAAACTCGGGCGGCATGGAAACGATAAAGAGCATTTCGATGAAATGGCATTTAAATTAGCCAGTCAAAACGACCACAACTGGTCCTATAAAAACATTATAATAAATGTTTAATCAAAAGCATGTTAGATACATGGAAAACAAAGGGGATTTAATGAAATTCATCACATGAACAATACAGTCGAACTCTTTCAGAAAGTTTCGCTACAATACCATCGTATTATCGATTGTTCATAATAAGCTTCGTTTTTTGAACCGCTTGATTTCAAAACGTAGTGAATTTTAGCTACGACCCTACTTCTATTTTATCGAATTTTGACTGTATAAAAACAAAATTTTGCAATAATAAAAGGATGCTAAGCTGAGCTTTTTCACCGACTTCCCGGCTGGGGATTGTTCATAACGACCGTCCTGTAAAGTAATTTTTCGGATGTTCATGATTTACTGTTTTGTCAAACTTTAACCACTTGAATGTAAATTTTTAATTGGTTTGAATGAATCTTCTTGTTGGTGTACCCCAGTGGAATGAAAACGCGTACACAAACTGACCCTATTGACACAAAAGTTACGGCACTATTAGTACGGATTCAATGAGTACGGAAAATATAGGAACTGATTGTTATTATTTTATTGTTTAGAACTTGAATTTTGATGAATTTACTGAAATAAACAGAGAATAAACGTTTTTAAACAGAGCAGTAGTTTTTTTATTTTTATTCATGCTTAACAACTTTTAGCTGCTTAAAAGCGTACGAACAAAACTCCAACTCTGTATTAGAGGTATTTTTCCTTAAATTCTTCAATTTGATGCATTGTGAAGACTGTCATCTTGTTAATCTTTCGGATTACTTCTTCATTTGACATATCGTGTAAGCTTCTCGAGACGTAGTGATTAGGCAAGTCAACCTATTGCACATGATTAAAAGAAAGTAACAATTTCAGTTATAATTGCGATTTGATTTTGACAGCCCAATTAATTTACCTTATGGCGCCCAATGGAGCGAATAATCAAAGCAGCCACGTAAAGGCAGAACCAGAGAGTGAAGTATAGTGGAATGTACCAAAGTTTTCGACCTAAATAGTAGTAGCTGTATTTTTTCACCCTCGGCTCTTCTGGCGCTTCAGTTGTAGTCGTCGTTGGAGGTGGTTCTTCATGGTGGTGATGGTCGTGATGGTCGTGATGGTCATGATAATCGTAACTTATATCTGATCCATACCTGGTGTAATTAAAAGAACTTGCCGTGTCACCAATTTGGTTTGTCAAACAAATTAATTCTCACCAAGGTGGGTGCGCGTGGTGATGATGATGATGATCTTCCTCTGACGGAGGAGCCATATCCATCATTCCAGTTGGCGGTGCCATATCCATCATTCCAGTTGGCGGTGATATATCCATCATTCCAGCTGGCGGTGCCATATTCATTTGAGGTGCATCTGTAATAGTTTGTTTTGAGCCTTCATAGAAACCACTGACACTCCCAGAAGCTGGCGGTAAGTAGCTATTGACAGACGGCATTACTGGCTTCATCTCGGGTGGAAGATTCGACGATTGCAGATTTGGGGGGAAATTAAAGGGATATTTAGGAGGAATGTAAGAGTTTAAGGACTGTGGAAGGTTGTCTGCTTCGCTTCCTGAAGCTGGTACGAGGTAACTGCTAATTGGAGTTTTGCCTTGTACAATCATTTGTGGTGGTAAATATGCTGCCTCAATGTTCGGAGGGAAATTGTAAAGATTTTGAGGTGGAACATAAGATTTTTTTGGTGGAGATTCAATATCGTCAACTGGAGTTTGAACGTTCGTGTTTCCAGAAGGCGGTGATAAGTAGCTATTGCCTGAAGCCATAACGTTAATCATTTTTGGATAAGTTGACTCAATATTTGGTGGAAAGTTATTCAAATTGTTAGGCGCCTCGTAAGGTATTTGATCATCCACTTCAGAGACATTTTGATCATCTAATTCGACACCGGAAGGTGACGGCAGGTAACTGTTAGTCGGAGATTTTACCATATTCATGGGAGGCAAGTATGTCGCGTCAACATTTGGGGGAAAGTTGTACAAATTTTTTACGGGAGTGTAAGTAGTTTCTTCATCAGAATCTTCTGTTTCAGAAGTGTAGCTGTCAATAGAATTTTTTATTAAATCGAGCTCTGGAGGCATGAACGATGAATTGACGTGGCTAGGAAATGCAAGCAGATCAATTATAGGATTTTTGGGAGAGGTTTCTTCAGGTTGGATGGTGGGCAAAAAGTGGCTACCTGGAACAGGTGATGGCATCATATCTGCAGGAAGATAGGCTGATTTTGGTGGTGATGGCGGAACAAAGATTGGAGCACTAAACGTAGCAGGTGGCTTAGCGGGTGGTTGGTCTGTGTAAAAAGAAATGTTTCACAATGTGCAATATCAAAACTTATACTCTTTACCTGGAGGTGCTGCAGGTGATGGTGCTGAATACTTGTAACCTGCTTTACTATCGGTGCCTTTGAAAGGATAAATTTGATCGGGAGTATATTGAAATCTTCTTTGAGCTTTTTGTTGGCCTATGAAAAATAAATTAGAATAAGAAAAAAAATTAAAATCAATAGTTGCTTCGAAATTATTTCTCTCACAATCGCAATCTGACATTGCACCCATTTATTTACTTGTTTAAATCAAAATGGTCTAAGTTTCATGCTGAATTCCAGAATTTGATAAAAGATTAAAACTTTTTTCATGTTTCGAAGCAAATACAATTCCTTTCGTTGTAGAAAAACATGGGCAACCTAACTTCAAGGTTTTTATAGCAGAGAATGAAATCGATATAAACTTCCAGTTTGTAATAAATTTAGCTTTTTGATTTTGTTCCGCTCTTAATTCTAATAGAAGTACTTTTTCCTTTTTATGAATTTCCTATTTCCGATGAAAAACAACTTTCACACGTTGAAAAACTCGAAAAATTGTTTGTTCATAAATCATCAATTGATTAGGGGGTGCGAATAACGTGTGCGGTTGAAAACGAGAAGAGCACACTTTCCATTAAGACTATTGAAGGCATTTTCATTTCTACAATCATCAACTGAGTTGGAAAAATCTTGAAAAAAAATCGAAGAGAATATGATTTGATTCGTTTTTTTGTTCTTGAAATAAAGCAGAGCTAATGCGTGATTTCTATTGTCGATGAAGGGCAATGATATCCTTCATGATGTATAAAAAGTTAAATTCAAGAGATAGTACTGTTTAGATGTCGTTCCACTGTGAAAGTAATTTGAATCATGAATAGCGTATACGCTAGTCTGTAATTGGATGACAATTTATAGTTTTGCAAAGGTAAACAACAGCTAATCTATTTTGCTTGGATCTACCCTTTAAATATATCATCTTCACAGAACCGTTTCTTCAAAAGAAACTTGAAACTGTTTACTCAAACTTGTAAGAAATATGAAACTAACCTATTGACGGCACCATGTTGTATCTGTTCTGTGTCTTTTGAAAGCCGTTAGGGCTGAGGTGTGGGTATGATGGATAGACGATAAACCTCCCGGCTTTTTCATTCTTATAACTGTTGCTTCTTATGGGTTGCCTTAGAAGTTGAGACAGTGCTGGAAGTTGGTAACTACTATGCATGGCTCGGCCTTCCGAATGATCCGTCCTAATGTTTTTGCTGACTTTAGGTTCATCTGTTTTACTACTGATACAGAGAATAATTAAAACGGTAAAAAATTGGATTGCACAGCCCACAAAGCTTTAAATTAAGTGATTTCAGGTCACAAAACAAACAACACTTCGAATTTGAGTGTGAGTTCATTACCTATTAATTTGAGATGAATTGATGTTTGGCACTTCTGTGTGATCGAACTCTTTCCGCACGTTGTTGATTTTCTCATTGTCAACTGAGCCAACGTTCTTGGAAACACGTGCATAGGAACTTATCTCAATTGCATTCACCTGGAGAACACTTAACACTAGCACTAAAGTGAACATCTTTTCAAAAAAGGTCAACATTGGACCTTTTTTGGTCCTGGTATGCTTACACTCACAAACTTTGAATAATTAATAAGCTACTATGAATTTTTAAAATCTCAATTACAACAGGAATTGTACTTTTTAAGCATTCACACGGAAGGAAATTCCAATTTCATTTCTCTTCATGAAAGGTCAACTCGACAAGTTAATGTCCCTTTTCCAAATTTAATTCAACATCACTCTTTTGTTAACACAATGGCTTCATAGAGTCGACTGATGACATCGTGTTGATTTTTTTTCTACGTTCCGTCCCTTTTTATAATGTTCTGAGAGTTTTTAGCGACCGTCTATCTCGAAACATTCCAACTGCTGGAATGAAACATCATTGTGATTCTACGGATGCTTCACATTTTTTGAGAAAAAAAAACGAATTTGACGAAGGAGGGAGAAAAAAAATAAAGCTTATGTGAGTCAAGAGAATTTGTGGCAAGAAAATATATTTTCCCTGGACTATTTGACACCTCCACTCTATATCTGTAAAATTAGAAAGCAATATAATTGGTTTCTAAATGTCGTTCAAGCTACCTCCACATCATAACTACGTTCTGGAATACCAAACTGTGCTACGCTCCAGATTTAATGAAATATGAACCAATTAGCACTTTGCAGTACAATTCTTTTCAAAGGAACACGTTAGCACCCTGTTGAAAATAAGAACGAATAGAAAGCGCCCGTTCACGGTGAAAATATGTCAAGAACTTAAATTGATGCCAATACGCTAATTACAAGAACGGTAGATGTATAAAAATCAAAGAGCAAGTTAACATTCTGACATGAGAAGCTACTGAGTTTCGAACGACGAAATGAAAAATAAAGCTTTTTACATCACGGGTAATGTTGTGCAAACTCATCTTTTATGCACCGACATGCAATAACAAACCACACGGCAAATTAAAGCGCAGGGTAAAATCTACATGCTTTACCCGTCACAGAGGCTTTGAACAAAATTTTCAGCTCTGCTCTGCACAGTAACATAAATAATAAATCACTGCAATTTTGGGCTAAAGTGTACAACTGTGAACAAATTTAGTAGAAAACATACCTGAAATCATTAGTAGTGATAATTAGAAAGCGCCTTTAGATAAAATATCACTTCGAATTATCTATCAGACTTTAGCAATACATAAAAAAGCCCTTATGCAGTAAACTACGGCTGCGATTTCATTTTATTGCTTATTCAAGACTCAGATGTGTGCAGTTTTATACCCAATGAATTCTTTTTGTTTGGGCTAACAGCTGAAATATTCAGTATCATTTTATAACATTTTTAATAATTATTTTCTTCAAAATGGCTGTACGTAATTTCTCATTACTGGAATGGCTGATGAATTTTACATTAGAAGACAATTCACAAGAGAGAGCAAAATCTTCCAAAGCAATTTTATAGTGGAACATTGTTCAATTATTATTGTTTTGCACCACCATATAAGCTTCACAATTTTGACAGGTATGAATCTGTGATCTTTGAATATTTGAGTTTCTGTGTATTTAAGTGTTTTAATTATTTTCATAAAAAACTGACTTGCTTCTGAATTAAAATACGTAGAAGTCACAAACTTACTAAATGAATCATTTCTTCACTTGTTTTAACGCTTCTTGTCGATGTATTCCTACACATCTATGTTCAAACAGCAATCGAGCATCGATGAACATTTAAATCCAATCAAACAAACACCCACACAGTTGAATGAATTTCCCTTCATCATCACCAAGCGTCAGCAGGATCAATTAAACCCGAGATTCAAAACCAAACTCCGCAATTATCTACCAAATCGCATTTAGCTTTCCAATTTATTCAAAAGCGTAAATAAATGAAAAAAAGAAGTTTTTTCTGCTAATGTTAACAAACGAAACCGAATAAACATATGAATCGAAAGCTGATTATTACCGTAGTTAGAACTTTTTGTGATGATCAGCGCCGGGTCATTGATCGCTTTGCCAGAAAATTCGCACTCCGTGCGAAAAAAAGTGGAGCGACTTTCATTCAAACTGCGCTTGTCAGTTAAAACAGTGGCACATTCAAAATTTTCTCATTAGCAAGTTTCATTAGCAAAATTACATTAAATTAAAAATTATGTCATTGATCTGCCTCTCAAATCTTTGTGTCGTGCTTCCGAAAATTATTGTCCGCTTGCTATTAAACTGTCGAAAAATTAAGATCAAAAAAGACAGCGCAATCTTTTTAAACTATTCGCAACCGCTTCCGTTACTTGTTAGTCAGTTTAAACTTGCGTTGAAAATCGATACAAATCTGTCAGTTGCCGAGGTGAAAACACATGCAAAGTTTTTACACCAAAAAAG